>JAODYD010000002.1:1484346-1603868 GCA_026262445.1 Bipolaris bicolor
AGAGTGGGATGTGGATAGTAGTGTAGTAGACCAGTGGTAGTGGTAGGAGGTGGGAGTAGTGTAGCAGCAACAGGAGAGCAGAGCGACGGGTTCGTCTAGGAGGCCACGGGCGGGTGTGCCTGTGGGCGACGCTGGAGCGAGTGGTGTCGGTGTGCTGCTCTGGCGGTTGGGCTTTTGGCGGCACCAGGCAGGCCGGCGGTGCACCGGGCTGGTGGGAGGCGTGAACCTTGGACTGGCGGCGCATCACCCGCAGCGGCTTGGCAGAGGGCGCGTGGTGGATGACGAGGGGCTTGAGGGTGAGGTTGGGATTGGCATGAAGGATGTGCACGCTTTGGGCGGCCGGGTCAAGTGACGTCCATAAGGGGTTAGCGTGCACAGACAGGGCATCCTGGAGTGAATCATGCACATGCATCACACGCCCGTTTAAGCAGCCAGTCGACTGCCCAGCCAGCGCGCCCTCTGCGAACTTGGTGATCGCCGTCTGTGCACGGGATTTGCAGCTGGGCCTCTTTCGCGACCCTGGAAACATGTGTTGCCATGGCGGTGTGGGGAAGAGAGAGTGCGAAGAGCATTGGCATCGGCATCGGCATTGGCACTGGCACTGGCAGCTCGTCAAGACGCATGGTACTGTGCTATCGATGTAGCATGTATATGTAGTAGTAGTAATAGTAGTAGTAGTAGTATGTATGTATGTATGTATGTACACGTGTATGTACGTACGAACACGTGTATATCGAATCCGTCCATGCATAGGACGTACATACACCTGTGCAATTATACATGCTCGAATACACACACACACACACACTCACACTCACATGTACATATGTAATGTACCGCGTCTGATCCTACTTCCATGTGCAACTGCAACTACCCTACGTCAAACAACCCACTGCAGGCGGGGCTGGGCAATGACGGCACTGTGGCTGATTCATGCGCATGGCCCACGATGGCGATGATGATGATGATGATGATGATGCTGCTGCTGCGCTGATGATGCTACTGCTGCAAAAGACGCACGACTAGTGCGCACACAAACCGCGACAAAACATTACTCTGTTTTCCATCCACACACAACCGCCATCCCTGTCCACCCTGTCCTGTCCCCAGTCGTGCCCTCTCCACCTCGATCCTCGAGCTGAATTCAAGAGGGCGAAGCTGGCTGTCATGGCTGCCACGGCCGGCCTCGACCTCGACCGCGACCTCATCCCACATGCCACCCACCCACCCACCCACCCCGTGTCAGTAGTCAGGAACGCAATCCTTTCAGCGCCGCCTTGGCCGCCTACGCCCGCCACGAATCGCGTCTCGCTCTTCGCCTTTTCACGCGCTGACAGGTACCACACACGCACACGACGCCTCGTTGCCACTCGCTCGGCTCCACTGGCAAATTCTCCCTCTGTTTCACCCCCAGCCCGCAGACCCTTTCCTACACGGCACTAGCTCATCTACTCTGTACTACACACCCTTCTTTCCTACTACCACCATCACCACCACCACCGTCGTCACTTACCCTCTCTGCATGCAATCTCCAGTTCGTCGCCAAAAAGACGCGCGCCAAATGCAACACGCGCCCGCTCTCGTGCGACACGGCTGCAAGCCAGGATCAACGCTGCTTCCACAAGCTCTTAACAAAAGCAATTATACCCCTTCGGCCATATAATACATACTGGTCTATACACCAGCCGTGAACATGATCGAATTGCCCGCACGTTCACTCTCCATCGTTGATCACACAGTCCGCCCTCGACTCTTGAGGTGCGAACAGACGGGGACGGGGGCCACTCTGTCCCCATTAGCTTCTCCTTGCATCGTTCGTGTTTCAACAAGTCACATCGCACCTCGCGGCCACTCAGAAGCCCCGTCGCCTCCATCATCTAGCCCCTCCAACCCACCCCTCCCCCCAAAACTCATCCACCCATCGACGCTCCACGACGCCTATCACGCTGCCTCTTCGCTGCCATGACCAGATGTTCTGCTACCGTCTCGCTTGCCCCGGATTGCTACTGACAGAAGGGCTCCAGCCGGCTTGCAATCTGACTTTGACTTGCCCGCCTCGCCCAAACTCGGCTGCGATCAGCATCTGAACTTCTCAACTGCCCCCCGTACACGCTAACATGACAGCAGTAGTAGTATTAGTTGGCTTGTCACGCGCTATCCCCTATTCGGTCACACACATGGTACTCTGCCTACATACACCTGCTGCTATGACGCTACTATGCAACATGTTGCACAAATTTGGCCCGACTACTCCATGCCAACACGCGCGCCCGTCCGCACACACACACACACACACCGCGTTCTCGCAATCGCCCTCCATCTCTGTCCAGCTGTCAATCTGCAACTCCTGCAGCGCAATTGCCTCACCGCTGCTCAAGACTAAGACCCTACCCTCCACCCCAAGAGTTTGGTAGATGCATGCGCCTGCGCCTGCGCGCCTCTCCATCCGTAGCGTCAGCTCTCCCCTCTCCCCCTTTATGCTCGTGTTCGCTCCATCTTCCCTCCGGCATTCACAAACTCGGCTCATGTCGTCGTGCTACCACTCTCGATTGAGCCTTTTTCGGTTGCCAGTCTTACCGAGCAGTCTTCTGCGGGCCTGTTCTATTGACTGATAGCGCGCTGCTTGGCGCCACACGCGTCTTGATTCGCCGTGCCAGGTTGCCCCCTTGCGTTGAAACCAATCTTTGTAAATCGGCAACCTCGTTTGGACCAAGCACATGATGGGTCATGATCGACATTGGCCGTAAAAGGTCCCTGGACGATCACGGAGATCCGGCTCCTACCACGCATCATTTCTCCTAGGCTTGCACTAACCCACCCTCACACGTTGAACACGCTGAACACGCTGAACACGTCGCCAGGACTCACAGAAACTCGTCTTCTTGGTCCGGTACCATTTCGGCCACTCTCCTATTCGCCTGTCCTCCGCGGAGGGTCCGGCCCGCCCACCTGTAGTTCACACCCCAAGTGCGGGATCCGCGTCTGGAGTCCTACCCACCTCCAGATAACCTGCATTTTTTTTTCAATCCTCCAGAGTTTCGATTCCACCACAAATCCGCCCCCCGGGGCTATTTTGGCCCTGCGTAGAGGAAACGTTGACGTCCCTACCCGTCAAACTCTGGATATTAGTAGGGTGACGAAAGCGGCGTGACACGTCTTCTAGAAAGTCATTGCAACCTCTTTTTGGCGGTTCTTCTCTTGATGCCAGCATTGCGAATTGCCATGGTTTCACCCTCCCGACGTTGCCCTACCTCACGCCGTTGACCCTCATTGCCCCGTTTCCTGTCTAGAGTTACATCAATCCTCGGTTCGAATCCGAACATTCACGGAAACCCTTTCGCTCCGCAAACGGCGCCGCAGCGTCCTCCGCTCCCGGCTTCAGGCACATCAGCAAGTCCCTGAACTCTATTTTCCACCTGCCATGGGCATCTTGATGGACCTTGCTGTCCATCTAGTGCCCCAATAGATTCCCTAGAAACGCCATGGATTCTCCAGCAAACCGCCACCGTGCATCCGTAAATATCTCGTCGATCCGGACCAACGCCCGTGGCTTGCCCACCTCCATTTGTGAGAGTAGATTAGTTTCACGACATTAACAAGCAAGAGATACTGCACCTGCAAACCTTATGACTCGTGCAGACGACTAGCAAAAGACCCTTTGCGGGGCCTCCCACTCCACCATGATATCCCCAAACAGTCTGTCACCTTGGTCAGCTTGCAACAATCAGCCTACTCTGCCCACTTGCGCACACTCAACAGTTTCACTAGCCGGCTCTCCCAAAATGTCTTGCTCAGCCTCCCGCCCTCCGCTGACCCTTACGTATGACATGCGTCGGTATCAACTCCGCAATCTTTAACCGCTCCTACTTCCTCAAAAACCCTCCACGACAGGCAATGTGGGCTAGCTGCCACCACGTTGCGCCAACTGTGTTTCAGGCCACCCAAACCCTAGCCATTACGCGGATTCCGAAGATCTGCCATGTGTACCTCTCCTTCTCTTTCTCTTTCTCTCCACACTGCTTCTGGGCCTTTTTGAGATTGAGCTAGGTGCGCAATGTTGTACGGAATGACGTGCGTTAGACATGGCCATGGTGCAAACCTTGCTTCCCATAGTAGGATTTGCGACTCCAATAGAAGCCATCGGAGCTTCTCGTCAACGTAGCAATGTCCAAAAGTAGACGTGTCTACCAATTTCGCAATACAATACAGATTACACAATGGGTCAGGTACGGAGCAATGTACTCCATGCGCCATACATCAACATGTGACTGTATCGGCATATTTACTCTTTTGGCCACATCGCTTCGAGTATTACTGCGTCGCTTCGAGTATTACTGCATCGCCTGTTCGTCCAAAGGCGCGTAACGCATGCATAGAATAGACCGAGTTTTGTCGAGCGGAATCCGCCACACCGAGGCCGCTTGTCCCAGACGCTCGTCCGTGTTGCAAATGGGCAAGCACCAATCTTGTTTCAGGGAGCGAAATCTCTCCGTATCTGCAAGCTGCTGCATTCATGTGTGTCTAGAAGCTCATGCCGTAGGGCTGTCGGCAAAAGAATCCGACACAATCACACATGTACGGAACTGCCCGTTCCAGGGTTCAACTTTACATACATACAGCCAGCTTCATGAAGATCATCCACACGGATATACTCTTGAGCCTAGTCTCTCACTCGCTCAAAGGTGGCAATTCATGTCCCTGTTGCTTTTTTGTCGTAATCGTCGTTCGCCACGTGGGTTTAACATTTCACGAGCCTTCTAGTCGAGACCATGATATGCTACAAAGGAAATGACGATCGATCGTGCTTCGGCCTCTGATCCCTTCCCCCCTTCCTAGCTTATGGGTGGCAAAGTCTAAAATAATGCTGACAGGATGGAAACGGAGGGTAGGCCGTAGCCGCTTCACATCCCACACCGAGCAGCATGTCAGAGAGGACGTGCGTACGGGCAGTAGTGCTGCAAGCCCGTTGCACATATTGAACGGCAAGGACCACCCTGCTACGCCCTTGGGGGCAGCGTCTGCGAGTGCGGTCACCTGCATTCCCGTCATGTTGGCACGCCATACCGATTTTTGGGGAGTTTTCATTACTAGATGCTTTCGCTCCTTGATACACTCGGACACGGCCTGGCGACGCTGGTTTATCCAAACTTTGGGCCCCGTCATGTATGTGAAGTGCATGGCCCGACAGTGTTACGGTGCGGACCGTTGCTCACGACAGATGACCCGAAGAGCGGTAAATGGCCATGCTTTGGGTTGATACGAGGACCCGCGGTTGTTGATATGACTGGGGAGGGAGAGGGGGAGGGGGAAGTTTTAGGTGTCGGAACACCAGATTGAGACTCCTGATGACGATGATTGTGATAAGATTGTGCTGATGACGACGACGATTATCACGATGATGCTAATGATTCTGACGATGCTAACGATGCCACGCCCGACGATGCCATGCCAATGATGCCATGCTAACGGTGCCATACCACCGATGCCAACGATGCCAACGATGCCAATCATGCCAATCCCAGTAATGCAAATGCAAATGCAAATGCAAATACTAGCAACCACAACTACATTTGACAAATAATAGTACCCACAGTCATTCCATATGCTCTACCTACCGCCGTTTCACTCATCGCCGATGAAGATTTCGGCCTGTGTTCCGGGGCTAAACCTGTGCATGTTTCGAAACTCTGCTTGTCACAGCCTGTAGGATCCCAGAAGTTTGTTTCCTTATTCGCCGTTCTCAGTAGTTCGGCAGACTTGGTAGTTTCTTTTTCTCCTTCTCTTCTTTTTTCCAGATAGATGAATAGTTCATGGAAGTGCACGTCTTATCGTCTCCACTGTAATCATTTTTTTGCAACGGCGAAAGTGGACGATCAAACAAGACCCTGAATCCCGGAGTGACGGAAAGAAAAGAGAGTGACTGCGTTGTCATCTTCGGATGCATTGATTTGTGCTAGTAACTTGTGTGGTTATTCCATGTTCCATATCCCATAATTTTTCTTCACTGAGACTATGCATTTGTGAAGCCCACTGAAAATCCACACTCTTATCATATCAATCTCATCACCACCCACACATGCATAAATCAAAGACATATACTATCTCCCACAAATACCCCCCCAAAAAAATAATAATCCCTAACTACCTCAGACCTGTCATCTGACCGCATAATCCACACCCCCTTCATCTACCCACCCAATCCAACCCAGCCACCTCCTCTCCCCTCCCTTCCATCCATCCTTCCATACATACTCACCCGCACAGCACAGCACAGCGACCAGCCACCCCCGGCATCACCCGTCTCACTCCCCCCTCCCTGATCCATAAAAAACACGGGGGAACAATCACATATCGTTCCCCACCCTAGGCAAAAAAAAAGGCCTTCGTATACACGGCATCTCCCGTATCACACACACACACCGGGAAGTGGAGATTGGGGAGGGGGATGGCACGGGCGCAGACAAAGGGAAGTATTAAGTGGTATCCACAGTGCGTGTGCGCGTGTTCTCGTATGTCGATCGCGACGAGAAGAAGGGGGAGGGTATCAGGGCTGACGTGGAGAACGAGTTCTTGAGCAGGGGAAGGGAAGGGAAGGGGGGGTTTGTCGCTGAATATGTGTATTCGACTATACCCCATAATCCCATCTATGCAATTCAATCTGGTATCGAAGTACTTTCAATTCATGCTCCCATCAAAATCAGTGGTGTAACCAGACAATTCTGATTTTCATCTATTTATTACATTGACGTGGAAGAAGAGAAGAAAAAGAGTTGTCATGCAGTCCCCCCAAAAAATGTATCAATATCAGAAAAGAACTGAATCCAAAAAAAACAACCCCCCACCATCTACCAACCCTCATCACAAAAACACCACCTCAAAAACCCACTCCCTCCCATCTCCACTTTTCCTTCCTTCCCGCAAGCCCACCAAACCACCTAGCACACATCCATCATCCCTTTCCTACCCCAGCCCCAATCCCCCCTTACCCTCGCCTACCTACTCTACCCACACCCACACCGCAGCGCCGTCGTCCGACAACCAAAATCTCTACCGCGGACCCACTTCAAAATCAAAAAGTCTATCAATACGGCCGTTAGATACAGACACCCAGCCGATGCCACCTTCGCACGCCACACCCAGCTTCCCACCCCTTCTTAGCCGACAAGCAGCCCCGGAGTGGTTCCGGGAAGGGGGGCGGGTGGTAGCGAGGGGGGGGAGGAGGGTGTGTGCATGTGAGAGCGAACTATGCTTGTCTGATCCTTGTTGCTGCCTCTCTGTCTTTTTTTTTTGCGAGCGAGATGGGTCGGGGTGGAGTGGAGTGGCTGTGTGTATGTGTGGGTTTGAGCAGGGGGGAGAGAGAAAGAAAGCGAGAGCAGGTGGTTGGGGGGGTCTGTGGGTGTGGATTTTTGACTCCATGGATAGTGTGTTGGGGTGTGTGGTCTTTTGGGGGGAGGGAGAGACTAGGTGCTTGCTTGGGCTGCTTGCGGTGTATGGATAGAGGTGTTTGTACATATGCAGTGGGATATGTACGTGTGCGTGTGAGGTGTACACCGACTTCTCTTTGCATTTCTCTTTCTCTTTGTCTCGTTATCTGGATGTCTGGCTAACCTTTACCAGAAAAAAAGAGGAGAAGATGAAGGAAGAGGGGGGGGATGCAGGCCCATTATTCGGGTCTTACTGATCCCGAGTCTATCAACGTAGTAGAACCACAATTCTCATCTTTCTAGTCTGTGAGTAGGAAAGGAAGCCCAATAGAAAAAAAAAACAGCCCACTTCTCACACATTCTTTGTCTCTGTTTCTCTGCCCTACCCGACATATGACCACCCCCCTTCCCGCCGCTCCCTTCTAACCCTTCTACCCCAACTTCTCATATCTTTCCTATTTGGCCGCGGAGCCACACCCTCCGCTCTCAACTCGGCCCTTTCTTAACATCCATACAAGGATCCCATCTTTCGTCCATAGCCCACCAAGAGGAAAATCGCGGGATAGCAAGGGACACCCCTCCATTGACCAAACGACTGACAGAAAGCAGTCTAGGCAAGTCAAGCAAGGATATGGGTAGGAGGAGGAAGCAGCAGGAGAGTGGGGACGTCAGCCGGCTCAGCCTAAAAAAAGTGGAGACAGTCAAGTAGGTTAGGGTAAGGCAGAGTAGTATGTATGGGTTGTGCGATGTCCCCAATGACATTGATTACGTTATGCTACCAACGGGGAACAGGGCACGACAGGGGCAGGAAACGGATAGGGCACAAAAGCGATGGACGGGAGAAGAAGGGTAAGACGAGATGAGATGAGATGGCAAATTTGAACAACTCAACCGGTCATGCCTCCCAAGAGAAACAATAACCGCAAGAAAAAGGATGACATGTGAGATTGGGCTTGGTCACAGACAATGCCCTACTGTGCGTTTCGCGAGCTTCGCTTCCCCCGTCCCGTCGAAATCTCTTGGTCTTGCATCCATCTTGCATCCGCCTGTCGGCCTCGTCATGCCGGCGCTGCCAAATGATAATGGAATAATCATTTAGGGTGGCTTAGCCCTCGCCCTATCGGTAGTGGTCGGTGGTTCTTTTCGGGCTCGTCCAGAAGCTGACATAACCCCTCCTCCAATGTACCGTGCGTTTTTCTACGTACTCCCTCTTCCATACCATATATCGGCGAATCCGACACTAACATACATACATGGAACTAATAGTGGGCATTATGCGTGTGGACCGCAAGTTCCCCCAGGGGGCGGGATTGTCAATCAAGGGGGGTGGGGAGGAGGGTGCGAGGCGCGCGGCATTGGGCATGGGAAGGGGGAGGGGGGAATGGTGGTCGGGCTGGCGCATGGCATTGTACAGGGATGGTGCTGGGACGCGCGCGCGTTGTGCTGACTGTGACGGTGGGTTTTGGAGGCATTTGATTCGCAAATGCGGCTGCGAAGGGGACGTGTTGATATAAAAGCGGCAGATGAAGACTGGTACGTGTTAAAGAGGCGGATGTGAGTCCGCCAGCTTCATCAAGTGCTTATCGGTGCTTGATTTCTGTGATTTCTCGTGTCCGTCGGGGGCTTGTAAGACGGGTCAACGTGGCTGTCAGACGGGCTAAAGTGGCTAACGGAGGCTAATCGAGACGCAATCGGGGGTTTTTGCTTTCCCTTCTTGCATCTCTCCCCCGGGGGCTTGGGGTCGCTGTCGGAGAGATGGGCTGCATGGGAAGATGGGCCGGCTTACGGCCACGTCAAGTGTTACATCTATATTCTGTTCTTTTAACCGCGGACTTAGCGGTCCTTGGAGGAGGGCAAAATGGCGGTGTGAGGGATAGAACAATCGACGGGAGTGAGGCTGTTCGTCTTGCGTGGCAGAGAGGCGGGGCGGCGGATGAAAGATTGGCGATTGTGGATCTCGCGATCCACGATGTTCGTTGTTCGATACTTTCGACGTGCTTTGATTAGCATGCGGCTAGTAGAGATCGGGAGAACCGTCCCCGACGACGATCCGTACTTGGCCTACCAAGTATGATAAATGTACCGTAATCTAGGAGAGCCCTTGTACATTCAGCACGATAAATTGACGGTATATAATACGTACGGGACGGTATCGGTTGCGTCCGAATCAAGCTGCTTTATCCCGTATCAAGCTTAGGGAGTGAATGTTACAAGCTTTGGCCCGCATATCTATCATCACCCGCCCGTCTTACCCTTGACAAGATTACCTTGGCTGCATAGGCCACCCGTTTCTATGTATCATACGCGAGCTGACAAAGTCATCCGTACAGATGAGGATACCATACATTCAAAACCGAATATTTGTAACAAATAAGTTCAGGTGAGGATGAGGATGTAAACAGATCGAACAGAGTGAAAATAGAATCGCATTTGTCGTTGCCAAACTTCTTCGGTTAGTGACATCTTTGCAGAGTGTTCGAGTATGAGATGACTTCACTGTACCAGTACAGAACAAAAATAGTCGTGAAAATGCATCCATCTCGCGAGTGATTCCAGCGTCGCAAGCCATTGCAGACACCAGTGACATCTTTCTGAGAATTCTTCATTCGTGAAATAGAAAAGAGGTCTCTTTTTTGCTGTTGTGCGTGACGTGACAAGAGCAAGTCCCATAATACATCAAGATGCGACGGCACTCTCGTTTGCGCTCTTGTCCTCTCCATCAGCCTCTGTACCTCCACTCCCCACGCTCTCTTGCTTCGTCTTCCACTTCTTGAATTCCTCACTAACGATTTTTCCAGTGCCATCTCCCACCCTTCTTACCTCGATAACACCACTCTTTTTCCGCAACTGAATACTGTGCACACCTTCATCTCGTACCACGCCTTTCAGCCAGGCCAGGAACTCGGTTGCAAAGTTAATGCACACGTTTCCATCCCAGCATCCCGTTCCTCTACGCACCATACCAGGTATCTCATGGGTGTTGAAAGTCTGCAAGCTCCTTAGTATACCGCTCTTGCTTCTGAACCCGACGGTAATCCTGGGGACGCCGAGGAGGAATGACTGGGCCCAGAACTTGAGAAGTTTGCGCTCGAATTTGAGGATATCGCGGTGTTGCTGGAGATGTGGGGGAGGTAGCTCTTCGCTTGTCTTTAGCTCCACCCATTGGATGGGCTGCTCCGGATCACTGGGCTTGGGGGCGAGAAGCCCATCGACTTCGCCGCCCAGAACAAGGCTGTGGGGACCAAATGACGTGTGTACTATGGAGCAGTGCTGGGCATGATTGGACACGACACCCCGCTGATGTTTTTCAATTTCCTCGCGCGGCGTCTCGGATGGCAGGGTGGGTATCAAGGTGAGTTTCTCGAACTTGTAGCCCCAGTATGTCATCATTTCTCGCGACTGCTGGTTGGCATGCTGATGCCGAGGCGGTGGTCGCTCAGCTTCTGCTGCGCGCTCGGCAGCTCGTGAGGGAAAGTCTTCCTCGATGTAGATTGTGCCATCGTGTAGGGTGGCAAACATACCAAACTCGGCAAAGTTGTCAAAAGGCGCTGTCATGATCTGATATCTGTCAGAAGTGTCTTTGGGTCGTCTCTGCAGCGGTAGTAAGGTGGGACAACCGGGTCCGCTTACCTTGCCTGTTTTGAAACCAGCCTGCATCAACATACCTTGGTCATCATGCCTCGCCAGGTCATGAAATCTGCCTTTGGCTGTCCTTTGCCGGTCTTGTCGTCCATAAGCGCCCTAAGCAAGCTATCCAAATGCGGGTCTTCCTTGTCTTCGTAGTGTTTGAACGTGTCAAATCCTTCTTTGAGATCTACACCCATAGGTGGGTGGACATAGTAGTTGATTCCTGACTCGTCGGCCTGGTAAACATGGTCGTCGTCGTAGGAGAAGTGGGCGATCTCACGGGGCCGCTTGATGGTTGCCGACGCGCCGCGGAAGCGATTGAGGGGCTGTATGGGAAATGTATGAACTGGCATGTCTGATTTCGGGGTACTGCTTTGAATAGCTGGTGCTTGTGTAGATTCTGCTTTGACAGAGGCTGATGCTGCCGCTGCTGCTGCTTGTGGAGGTGCGCGAGTTCTGGGTCGCTTCCGGGGCGGTGACCTGTCTGATGAATCCTCAATAGGAGTGGGCGGTCTCTCTGGGAGGCCAGAGGGAGTTTGAACGGGTGTTTGTTCAGTCATTGCGTTGTCGTGGTTGTACAGGCATGTTTGATGGCTGGCAAACTACGCCGCGGAGGTGCATCCCCCACAAACCGCGGTTCTCGTACCTGACTAGCTACGGCGCGCCATCCAAACCATGTTATGCCGTGTGCCGACGTCAACAACACCACATACATTACAACCTATAGCCTTCTTACAGTCCCCAACACCACCTCTCCTGGGCTGTACAAAGTTGCGCGAAAATGGACAATCGTGCTATAAGACTCAACCCTAACACGCGGCGCAACCTTTTCGCTGCCCACACGGCCCAGCAACAACCACCCACCTCACGACGCCAGAACCAAAACGCACCTTCAGTCCGACCTGACAGCCGCGAGATTCAACAAGACATTTTCACGCAACCCGTTGAGGATGAATTAGTCGAGAAGGATGCACAGGGAGATTATATTATCCATGCGCCGACCCCGGTGTACAAGAACATGGGCACGGCCAGCCTTGGGCCAGAGGGAGATGAAGAGGGCAGTAGGTATTGATGGCATCTGGGCGTAGAAGTCGAAACTGACTGTTGACAGAACATGAGAACGAGCTGATTGAAATGTACGGAAAGCCGAATGTGCACTGGGCGGCAGCGGGGATTGAAGAAGAGATCAGGATTGCGCTGAAGAGCAGCTTGAGGAAAAAGGTGGCGAGCTTGGAGGATGATAGATGGATGTTCCAAGCAGAGAGCGAGAGCAAAAAGTGAAGTTTGTTTAGGCAACATGTACATGGCGCTGCGAGGAGTTTGGCTTTACGATACCCTTGGCACGGTGTTTTGGATCATGGACAAGATTGATATTAGCCTGGTCAGTCGTGAATTTCTAGAAGTGCTAGGTCACTACAGAAGCAATTTTTTCAATCTGGTTCTGTACTTGAGGAGTTGTTTACTCATCTGTGCTCAAGTCCTACTACATGCAAGCGTTCGCCTCGAGGGATCTCTGCACACAAGGACCCCCATATTCAGTTCACAACATGCTTCCAAATCTCTTTCGAAAGAGTTCAATCCCCCTCCAAGAGCCTTCAGGCTCACAGGATGTCTCACCCATTTACATCCCACTAAGCTTCCCACCCCTCACCTTCCGCAGACTAGGACTCTGTGCACGTGCCTGCCGTCCTTGCCACTCATGCCTCACCTGGCGGGCGGGCAGACACGATGAAAGGCGCTAGAAGGTGGCGGGTGGGGCACCACGATAGGTGAACATGTGGTTGAGGCATGCAACTCCAGACTCGGCACGTGTCTTACAGCCGTGGCGCAAATCCACTACCTCCAAATCACGCCCACATGCGCAATTGATATTGCAGTGCCCTATGAGTGCTTTCTCACGATATAACCCATGCTTTTGCTCAGATAGCTGCTGGGCTGTGGCGGTGCAGTGTCTCACTCTGTCAACCCTGCCAAGACGCTCACCTTTACCTTGAATCACTTCACGACTGGCCTCCCAGACGTCCGACTCACACTCTCCCATCAACGGTGAACGTCTTCAGCGAAAAATACTGCTGCTTTCCTGCCAATATCGTCACCTGACTGCTGGAGCTTCGGCGCCCGCGCTGAGGATATAAACCCTCCCTCCCTCGCTCCTTCCTCCTTTGCCTTCTCTACCCCACTGTCAATTTTCTGCCTCTTGCTTGAGCTTTGTCAACTGCAAAGTCTTGCCTTTACCACATCTCTTCGATTTGTACAACATTTTGTACATTTTCTTTCACTTCCACCATCATGTCTCATACCTCTCCCCAGTCTTCAACGGCTCATGGCCCTTCGTCGAGCCCTTATGCCGGCACTGATCCCACTCTCTATTCACCTGACGCGGACCGCAAGCCCCGTCTTGGTCATCGTCGTCAGATTACCGCCATTGCTACTGGTAAACTGCCTGTCAAAGATGCCAAAGACAAGCCCACCATAATAAAGGCCGCCCTCCCTCTTCCCGCCATCTCCGCTGACGGTGCCTTCACAAACGAGCTATCTGAAGACGACAATGGCTATGTTTCCCGATATCAGTTCATCTCTCGGCTTCCTGACGGTACCCATGCTGGACTCGACTCGGAGCACGAACTTTTCAGCGTTCAGCACCAGATGAAGCTTGTGACTAGTTCTCCTCCCTGTTGCCATAAGCCTTATTAACATCCAATTTAGTATGCTTGCTTCCTCAACGCTGTCCCCTACTACTCTCGCGGTGTCTTCATCCGCTACGATGATCTTCGCGACGCTGCCGAGGGCAAGGACATCCTTGAGCAGCATGAGTTTACTGTCGATTATGTCACACCTTACGACTTTGCCAAAGCCAAGGCACAGGACACCGCCAGCCTCAAGGAGTTTGAGGGCCAGATCAAGCTCGGAATCGTCATCGATCCTAATCCCGACCAAGCCGTTTGGGAGTTCTCATCCGAGGACCTGAATGAAGTCTCTAACTTCCTCAAGATTACCGCCCAGGCTTTTGGCGAAGTTCGCAACATCACTCATGTCGACTCTCTCCAAGACAAGATGGTCGTTGTGTATCGCATCGAGTTCTTCTCCATTGATGCTGCTGTTCGAGCCGTCCAATCGTTGCGTATGGATCCGGTCTGGGGCATCAACCGCCACGTGAGTTTCCTCCCTCCTCCAATCTTTGCGTGCCCTTGCTAATGTCTCGTAGAAGTCATTCCAGTGGTGCACATCCGATCCTGCCCTCTGGTCAGACGAGCATGTCGCAACCTCACCGAATCGCCCCAAGCCTCGCCTCGATGCTCATGGCCGCATTTACGGCTACCGCTTCGCCCCCAACCATCAGATTCCCGATCAGTACTCCGACCTTCGTTCCAGCTACCACAACCATCCCCACGACCAGCACAACCGCGTTCGCCGTGAGCGCATTCTTGATGGCAGCGACGTTCGCACTACCGTTATGCTTCGCAACATCCCCAACAAGCTCGACTGGGTACGTAGCCTGTTGCACTACCAATTGAACTGAAACTGACTACTTCAACAGATGACCCTCAAGAACATCCTCGATGATGTCTGCTTTGGCACCTACGACTTCATGTACCTTCGTATCGATTTCAAGTCTGGGTGCAACGTTGGCTACGCCTTCATCAACTTCACGGATGCCAACGGCATGCTCTCGCTCATTGACCGCATCGAGCGTCGGCTCTGGCCCGGCTTCAACTCTGACAAAACTGCCGAGGTTTCCTACGCCACCATCCAAGGCCGCGAGGCACTCGTCCAGAAGTTCCGCAACTCGTCTGTCATGCAAGAGACTCCTTACTGTCGCCCTCGTTTAATCTTCACCCTCGCCGACGCTGAGATGATGGGCCAGCTGCGTACTGCCGGTACCGAACAGGCCTTCCCTCGTCCGGACAACCTTTCTAAGCTTCAGCGTTCCATGGATAGTGCTCGTAGCATCGGCCTCTACCCTCCCAATGGATACTCCACCCTTACTGAGCACCGCAACCGCTCCAGCGCCTACGACCGTGGAGGTCCTCGCGACATGATGCAGGCTGCTATGCACTTTGCTCAGCAGCGAGTCACCCCTGTTCAGTTTGCCGGCCTGAGCGAGGCCAAGAAGCAGGACATAGAGACTTGGTACCTGTGCACCTATGGAGGCGGTCACTGTGGTCGCATCCCCTTTGATTGCATCCCCATGACCCATGTCACCCAGTACTTCAATGAGAATCCTGCTCCTACTCCAGTTCCAGGCATCATCGGTGCGCCGGCTAGCAGCCCTTTCTCCAACAGCGTCGCTTCCGCCATTCCTGACGGCACCCCAACTCGCCCTTCGGGTATGGCTCGTGGTCCTATCCGCCCTTTCTCAGCTCGTGGCTATGCGGATGCCAACACCAACCCCTTCTTGTAAGCATCGACATGACCAGTGCTTGTTTTCGCGTCTATGGACAATGTTGCAACATCTATCGCATCTCGCATGAGTGCAGCAAGCACACAATTCCTTTGTTTGTTCGAATCTGTTTCAAGATGTTTGTCAAACAGGGCTTGATAATAGCTTCCTGGGAGTGGTACTGGAGACGCTGCCGAGTTTATGTTTTCAAGAATGATGTCGTACGATCTGGATTAATGATGTGGATGATTGTGGATTGATGTGGTCTCTGACCTGATGATGGATCGCACTGGGGCTGGTGAAAGCACAGTGCCATAGTAGATAGCTTAATGTCTTAGGTAATATGAGCAATGACTGTCATGGTTGTGCCTTGTTGATGAATTGTTGTGATTTTCGACTTGATCTGATGATGTGTAACTTTGTTCATTTCTTTGCATCTACAGTATATGGTTGTTCGGCTCTCAGGGCAAGGCCGGTGTCTACATTCAGTCTATGAGAGAGTAAACAAGAGACCTACTTGTTCATGGCCCTCGATTCATTCAAAATCATTTACATGCTAATTACCCAAGTTTGGCTCAACCCTGATAAATTCCCACACGACACCTTCGGACAACTTATCCCCATTCCTCCCCAACTTCCTCAGCCCCCTCTCCTCATCCACCACCACAGGCCTCAGCGTCCACCAATCCAGCATCTGCATCACATAGCCCCCCTTGGGCACCGGCGTCACCGTAAACTGGCGCCACCCACTTCCCAGCTCGGCCGTACACTTGAGCCTCCCATTCCCATCATGGCACACAAACCTACTCGAGCTGCAATTCCGCCACCCAAACCAGCCCTGCGTCTCGACGCACTCCCAGTACATGGATCCGTGGGTTGCGCCGCGCGCGGCGAGCACGACAGACCCGTCAAGGAGCGTCAGCACGTTGCCGTTGTCCGAGGTGGCGCGTAGGATGTACGTGCAGCCGTGCCGGGGGATTTGGGCGCGGTCTTCTTCTGCTGCTCTTTCTGCGTAGTAGTCGTTTTCGTCGTCGGAATTACCACGAAGGGTGTGCTCCGAGGTTATGGTCGGGGTGTACATGGTGGGGCTGTCGGTTGTGGTGTCGGACATGCATGATGGCGAGTCTGGGCGGGTGTTGCTGTTGGGTTCGTGCTGCAGTGATGTCATACTTTTTTTTCTGTCTCTCTCTCTCTCTTTTTGTGTTTTCGGATGCTGGAATGGGGTTGGGGGTGCGGCGGGCGAATGTGTGGTACGACTGGTCTATGCGTATGTACTGTATGGAGTTTATTCTATTCCCCCTTGCCTGGTCCTTGTTTGGCCGACGGTTTGTTTGTTTTCTTGACTACGGATTAGGTTTACGAGTAGCAGGTAGCACAGTCCCGGCTTAGTTGTTCGTTTCGTTTGCGGACGGTCTCGGTGTCGGTGGTGGCGCTATGGATGTACATATGCGGGGTAAGGCGTGCGTGTGTAAGAGCATGGGCGAGACCTCTGGGCTCGGTCGCTTTGCGTTTCTTGGGCTTGCGCGCCATGATGCCTGGGGTTTTTTTGCGATCAACACTTGCTTGGCGAGTGCTGCAAGTGAGCACCGATAAAACGTCGCGACGTAAGTACATGCAAACGCACGGCCGAGCTTGGATGTGGTGTTATGCTGCGCCAGGGTACAAACTCTATGTATGCTTCTGTGTATGGAGGTCTGCTGAGTTCCTAAATTGGACACCCGCATGCTCTATTCAGAGAGTGGGCTTTTAGGTTTTTAGACCCTGACTGAGCGACTGACACCAATATGCGTTATGCACCAGCGATGATCAGCACGCGTGAGATCTCGCCATCTTATTATCTTTCTTGGTAGCTCGCATAGACTACTCCCCAAGTGCAAAAGGAGGCGGAGATCAAGATTTGATTCCCGTCATTCATAGGGCGCCGCGATCGTGACCATGTTGTTGTCCAAGAGACCTGTCGACGGGTGCTTGCTTCCTTGGAAATGACAATCTTGAACGTGAGATAATAGGGGGGCTACTGGGGCCACTGTCGTCCCCTGATCTTCACCAAAGCAAACCTCACTAAGCGACAAAGAAACCCCTGACGCAACTTACACAGAGACTTGGGATTCGGAAAGTTCGGATGGCATTACTCTACGTTCTCGTTTCTGCAGGTGAGAAACGATGGAGTATGTTTCCTCGGTGTCGGATCGTCTGTGCAACCATCAACCGGTTCACAATTCTGCAAGAAGTTTCTCACATGGACGCTCGAATCCCTGGAACTGTCACACAAGAATACGATGTCGACAGCTATGCCACTTGGTCCAAGTCTATTTGTAGCTATCGAGAATGAGGAATGGGACATGTCCAGGAGGACGTGGGTAGCACCAATGCTCACGTGGCCCGGCCCTTCTTCACCGCCCGGCGGCCAAATTGCCAATTTACGAAGCATACAGAGAGACCTTGGTCTAAATATATCGAGCACGATTTTATTTTCCGTCTATACTGCAAGGCTGCGCTTCGATGCAGCTTCATATGTTTGGAGATGCACATGTGCAACGTCTGCATCGAGCCTAGAGCGGGGGGGTTTTCCCGTACGTCATTGGACACCGCAAGCAGAGTACTAGTGGTATAGGAAACCAAATGCGCCAGTTCGCCCAGTCCCCACGGGCGCGCTCAAAACGAGAAAGGGTAACCCAAGCAGCATAGGCCGCCCCCTTCACCAGCGCGCCGTTTTTGCAGACAGCAAATTACCGCCTTGCGCTTGTTTTAAAATTCCACCAAAGACTCTCTCTGCAATGGAAGCAGGTAAAGGCCTGTTATCGATGCAGAATTTTTCCTTTAACTACTTTTTTCGACAATATAAAAAGTCATTTGCATGATCTCAACTGCGGCTGCTAGGTAGCGACATACACACCACAACCACCGAATACAGAATCAGCTGCAGATACGGAGTCACCTTGACCATCAGCTGCTTTGCCCTTTTGCGCAAATTTCCCGTGTTGCCTCAGTCTGCGGGTACTACGACCTTTTGGCCAAACGTCGCCTCGGCGAGATACATCTGCGATAATTACCACGCAACCACTAAAACCCACCTGGCCTGCCATTCAAAAACCAATCCATCCCTCACCATACCTCGAATAAGAAAAAACCCCTCAGGAAAACTACCAAACCTCAGGAGAAGACCAACCCCCAAAGGAAAAAAATGGCCATCGCAAAACCCCCCACAACCCTCCCCCACCGCCAACAATCCCACCACCTCACAGTCCCCACCCCCTCCACATCCTCCTCTTCCTCAGCACCCAGCATATCCGCCTCCCCCCTCTTCAGCGCAAGCACACACGATATAGCCATGCTCCACGACATCCACAGTCTCCTCAACAAACTCTTCATCCGCAACCGGAACCAGCACCGTCGCAGCACGTGGTGGAAGGCGCTGCACGGCTTCCGGAAGCAAATGGCGCTGCTGCTGGGTGAGCTGGAGGCGAAAGAGCTCAGGGAGTATGAGAGGCGACAGAGGGTGCAGGCTAGATTGAGGTTTTGGGATGAGAGGGGGGAGGTGCATGCGTGGTATTAGTATGTTCTTTTTTTTTATTCCGCCATGTTGTTTGCACCTTCATGGTTATGCTACTAAGATATCAAGGTACGGATGCTAACTTTTTTGTGCAATAGTCAGTTCAGTCAGCTTGTAGCTGTGGGCCCCTTTTCTAGCCTCGGCCTCGTCATGATGGCCTCGGTTGCGCGCGTATGCCGCATCACGGGTATCACGTCCGTGTACGAGCAGATTGCCTCTGCAGAGGTCAAGGGCGTGCTGGATGCGAGTGATAGGTTGGGATTGGCAGGGCAATTTGAGGGTGTGCTAGGTGGCGGGGACGAGTGCGATGAGGGTGTTGTTATTGCGAGGGAGGATGAAGACTAGATTCAATCGACGGAGGGAGTTTGTCGTCTTGATGTGGTGGTGGGCAATATGAATTGATACCAAGTAGCCCTGGCCTAGCTACATACCCTCGATTAAGCGTTTGTAATTATTGGATTCTACATACTATGCAACAACGTGGATACGACTAGTAAATAACTCATTACCACCTATCTAATACCGAACCTCGATCCCAGAGTGCCGAATCGATCCTTACCCTCCACCTTTGGACTTTGCGCTGCAACTTGCGCGCCCTCTTGCACCTTCTCGAGCAAGATAGCACCCTTCATCTGGTCCACCTTGCTGTACTTTTTATTCCTCTGCGCAATGTCGAAGAACTCTTCGGAATTGTCCGTACCCATGAGCGCCACCGTCTGCGTCAGTTCGTCCAAGTTTTCCATGAGGATCGGGTTGTTCAGCGAACTGACGAATTGCGATAAGAAAGCCGTGTCGGCGGCGAGGGTGGCGACTGCAGCAGGAGAAATGCGCTTGATGTGTTGCGCAAGAGGCAGGTCGAGGATAGCAGTTGAGGCGTGGGATAGCGCGTCAAAGTAGATGAACTCTTTGATGTCCATAGGTAGGGCAAGAAGAACTGATGACATGATGTTGGAGAGGTACCTAGTCAACTCCAGCATGTATGTCGAAGGCTCCGTCTGTGGTTTCGTGGCCATCCAGTCGTATTCCGCCGTCTCAATCAAATCGTCAATCTTGCTGTTGACGAGCTCGAACACACGGTTCGATGCCGTGTTCTTGGCCTTTGCGAAGCGCTCTGTGGCAGTGAGAACGATGGGACCTGTTGCAGAGGGCGAAGAGCGGGCTTCGAACAGCAGGTCCTGGAGCTCTACGCATGCGTTTTCAAAGTGCTCCAGGTTGGTGAGAATTTGTACAATTTGGCCAGGATACTGGCTGCTTAGGCGCTCGACAAGACTTCCGCACACTTTCTCACAGAGCAGCTCGTCAAGACTGGTACGAAGGGTCTCATCAATGACACTACTCTTTTGGAAATAGTCATCGCTGAAGAGGTAGATTTGATTTAGGAAGTTCCTAATATCAATGCAGCATAGAGGATACATTTGTGAGAATGGTAACACACATGGGAATGTGAGTTGTTCGCTGTTGGCCGGAGGGCTGTACCAAGACACGGAGACGACCTTATCGTACTCTTCACGTGAGTTAATAGGCATGGGCATATAATCGTCGGTGTGTACGATCTCCAAGAAATCGTCGCTGAACCGTTGCTTGAGGAGAGCGGAGTATTTGGAGAAGAGTGTGAGAAGTAGGTCGTTCATTGCAGAGACTGAATATCCCCATTTCTTAAGGCCGAATTAGTTTGGTTCGAACACGAGGTAGTTGAGAATACGAACCTCCATTGTGAGCATAAAAAGCGCAATGCGGCCTTTGATTTTGAGTAACAGCTCATCGTTGTCGACGGTGTGAAGCTCTCCTGTGATGAGCTTGATTGCACTTTGACACATTGAATCCCACAGTTCGTCAACCTATTCCTGTGTTAGCCACAGCGAGGACAAATAAAACAGGAGGCTCCACTTACGTCTGCTTGTGATCGCAGATTGGTCGTTATCGTCATGGTTGCTTTCTCAATAATGGCATATCCCGCAATACTCTCGAGCAAACTACTCAGATCGCTACACTCTTCATCAAGCAGATCAAGCTTATTCGGTATGATCAGGTCTTTCTGCGTCCGTCGATCCGAAGCATACTCGGCTCTGAACTGTTCGCTCTTACCCAGCGTCTCGTTGATATGCATGGCTTCAAACAAACGGGAGAAGTCGGTCTCGTTGCCTGCCTCTTCGTTGTTCAGAACATCAAACTCATCCGTCTCATCAGCGACAAGTTCAATAGCCGAGTTCAGTTTGAACTTTGAGAAGCGCGGATCCGTTTCAGCGCGCCATTGGTTGCGTTTTCTTCGCTGCTCAGTATAGAAAAACGATACCTCGCCCAGAAACTGTGCAGACTCGCGGATGCGATACAGCCATGTACTCAGGTCGCTCTTGACTGCTTCTCTGATTTGCTCCTGGGTTTGGGGGATCGACTTCTCAATCAAGTTCGCAATCTTAAACCGACTAATCTCCTTCAAATGAATCGTCTGAAGCTCGTCAAGTGCCCTTAAGGCTGCATAGTAGTTCTTCTCTTTCAGCAGATCCTGGACCTGGTTGGCAATTCGAAGAACGTTCAGACACGCGTTGAGTGCTTGGCTAGCTTCGTTGATGTTTTGACGCACACCTCTGGAGTCGACTAGCGCTTTCTTGTGCTCCGCCAGCTTCTCGATACTCTCTTGGATGGACTCATTTAGTTGCAGGATTTCACCACTCATTTGCACGGTCTGGTCGCGTATCCTGAGCAGTGAGTCGACAGAGCTCACAAAGTCTTGATGGTTGGCGTTACATATTCGCTCAATCTCATGCTCGCGATCATTTGCATATCGATCGAATGTGACTTGCAGTTGGTTTGAGTAACGGGGGTCCTTCATTATGGGGATCAGTTGATCAATATAATCCGAGCCCACGGATGACTGGGATATCTGATAGGGTTAGCATTTCGATGGTGACTGCAGTGCACACGGTCAGTTTTTACTTGTTTGATCGCTGTCCACAAGTCATCGTCAGGGTCAATAGCTGATGGCATGGTGGTGGCAGCCTAGAAGAGTTTGGCAGTTCGTGTCGAGTATGACTACTAAGCGGCTAGGTATTGAGAATTTGCTCGAGAAAGTATCTTCAGCTTCGTTATAAAGTTGTTGTATGTTGTTCGTATGTCGTCGTTGGTTGCCTACGGGCTTGAAACGCGTACCTGGCAAGTCGGCGATGCGACTGATGCCGCACCAACTCAAATGCGGTCTAGTGCACTTGGCAGTATTTGGGCCCACTTTCCCCATCAAGGGCGGGCAATGCTCGAGAATGCCCAACCAAAGAGCGATGATTGCACGACATACGGCAGAAATGCTGCAGCTATCATAATTCTTGTGTACAGAGAACTTCCAATGTATACATATTGCATACAACCAATTTTCCTGTATTTCTTTTAGAACAGTGAGAAATCTTGAATGATTGAAAAAATCTCCGCTGAGAAATATAATATCCTCACGTCGGTCAGACGAGAGCAAAGAGAGGGTAAAGTCAAGTATCTTTCATTGTCCTTTGTGATAAACACATTCAATTGACATGTTGGTCTCGGAGCAGCGCTCGGTTTGCACCAGACAATCATCCCCAGTTCTATGCGTATGGGTGCCCCACTTTCTGGAGCGATGACGGAGTAACCCCGCCGATTTCTCAGTACTCCGATCCGGAGTCAACCAGGGAGATATAACTTTGTCCAAACTTTTTTCCTCTTGCTTGGCAACTTCTCACAAATCATACACAATGGAGACAATTACCAGTAGGTGCTCAATTCCAGGACTATGGATAGTACGCTAACAGCTTTTGTAGACAAACTTCAGAACGTCATGGGCACTGCCACTGGGCCGTACAGCGGAAAGTATGTTGCAGAAAGACAACGCCTTTAATAGAAACGGGCTAACAATGCGGCAGAACTGCCCTTTTGCTCGGTGCCGGTTTTGTGTAAGTTGACGAAATCCTAAAAACGAATGCAGTAGCTAATCTGAGTAGCACACGACCAACAGTGGATGTTCTCGCAAAGTCTGGCGTCAAGGTCACAGTTGCATGCCGTACCTTGGAAAAAGCACAGGGTCTGGCCAAGGGCATTCCCAACACCAACGCTATTAGCGTATGGCACTCAATTCTCACACTGTCGACTCAGCTGCTGACAATTACTAGCTTGACGTAAACAACGCCGAAGCGCTCGACGCCGAAGTCGCCAAGGTTGACGTTGTCATCTCCCTCATTCCCTACACATTCCACGCCACCGTTATCAAGTCAGCGATCCGCAAGAAGAAGAATGTCGTTACAACATCATATGTCTCCCCCGCCATGATGGAGCTCGACGCTGAGGCAAAGGAGGCTGGTATCACAGTCATGAACGAGATTGGTGTAGACCCTGGTGTCGACCATCTCTCGGCTGTCCTTACCATCGACGAGGTTCACAAGGCTGGCGGCAAGATCCTGTCTTTCAAGTCATACTGCGGTGGTCTTCCCGCTCCAGAGGCCTCAGACAACCCTCTCGGTTACAAGTTCTCCTGGAGCTCCCGGGGTGTACTGCTCGCCCTGAGAAACCAGGCAGCTTTCTACCAAGATGGCGAGGTCAAGTCGATCGAGGGTCCAGAGCTCATGGCTGAGGCAAAGCCATACTTCATCTACCCCGGCTACGCTTTCGTCGCATACCCCAACCGTGACTCCACACCCTACAAGGAGCGCTACAACATCCCAGAGGCACAAACCATCATCCGTGGTACACTGAGGTACCAGGGTTTCCCAGAGTACATCAAGTGCCTGGTAGACATTGGCTTCCTGTCAGAAGACCCCAAGGACTTCCTCAAGGAGGGCCAGAAGAGCACCTGGCGCGATGCCACGGCCAAGATTGTTGGCGCTACCAGCAGCAAGGACGAAGACATCATCTGGGCCATTTCCTCCCGAACAAAGTTCGCCAGCACAGAAGAGAAGGACCGCATCATTTCTGGTCTCCGCTGGATCGGTATCATCTCAGATGAGGAGATCATTCCTCGCGGCAACCCTCTGGACACTCTGTGCGCTACCCTGGAGAAGAAGATGCAGTACGAGGAGGGCGAGCGCGACATGGTCATGCTCCAGCACAGGTTCGAAATCGAAAACAAGGACGGCAGCAAGGCGGTCCGCACCTGCACACTCGTAGACTACGGTGACCCCAAGGGCTACTCGGCCATGGCCAAGTTGGTCGGTGTGCCGTGTGCGGTAGCCGTCCAGCAGGTACTTGACGGTACGCTCAGCGAGAAGGGTATCCTAGCGCCTATGAGCACGGAGATTTGCAAGCCGCTGATGAAGACACTGGAGGACCAGTATGGTGTGTACTTCAAGGAGAAGACCATCCCCATGTAAAGGGTGAGATGGGCGTCATCAAGAAGGGGTTTGAGTGGACTGTCATGCCGACATGACAAGGTAGACATTAGCATCAAACACAATCACTTGAACAAATAAATAACCCTCATGAATTACTCTTCTGAGTTTTGCTGCCTTTTTTCATTTCTGGGTATACGTTGGTATCTCTGCCGCCGTGGCATCGTCATCTGTTGTGCTTATTTCACTTCTTCTCCTTCCTCCTCTATACCCACACTCAATCCAATCCTGCAGTCGGCGGCGCCCTTCCTCCAACCGCCTTCTTCGCTCCCCCATTCCCGCCTCCCATGCCACCTCCAAACATGCTACCAAGCATGTCGAACATGGGATTGCCCTGTCGGGGGATCTTGATTCCAAAATACATTTCGCCAATCTGATCCAACGCCTCATTCCAGTTCACGTCTTTCAGATCGCCCGCATAATGGCTCTTTAGCTGACGCCACAGACTGGGGTCTCCCCTTTCCACACTTAGAAGGAGCAGTCCAAGGAAATTCAATAATGGCAGCGAGGGGTATACGCGGAATTCAGACGACTTTGTGGAAACGGCTTGTGTGGGTGGGTTTGGTGTTTTCTCGACGGCAGAGGTGAAGAGGAGGAAGAATTTGTTTGCGGCTCGGAGGTTGCCGGTGAGGAGGTAGGGCAGAACACCACGGGCACAGTAGAGGGGCGCTGTGTGCGGCGCGTCTGATGTATACCAGTTGTAGTGTAGGGAAGCGAGGGTTGCGGCGCTATCTTGGGTGCCGAGGAGAAGGTGGCGTTCTGCCTCGTAGGGTTCGAGTTCTGTGGGTTGCAAGTTAGCAAGAGCTTTGGATATATCCTCCCTTGATTTTCTCTTGTACGGTCTTTTCTTTCTGCTCGCGACGCAGCAAGCTGGTATCTCTGGCTGGGAAGACTCACCCTCAGCGTACAATCCCCCCGCAACATGATGTAACTCCGGGTCGCCCGCAGGAAAGTCTCCAAACCGCGAACTCCATACTATCATCTCGCCCACAAATTTCTTCTTGGTAGGCTCATCCTTGGGGAACGCCCGCAAAAGTGTTAACAGCCGCCCTTTGCTTTCAGCATCTACTTTGATTTCCCCTTTGTTGTACACGTCGAGTAGGAAGATGCAGAGGTCGCCGCCGGAGCCGCCCTGGCCAGCTTGTAGCAGCGATTGTGCGCCTTGGAAGAGGATCGAGGTTGCGTTGGGCCAGTCGCTGGCTTTTGTGTAGCGCGAGGCGATCACGCGGAGTTGTTGGTGGGCTTCGTAGTACTGACCCTCTGCGATTCTATGGTGGGGTCAGCTTGACAGCGTCATTCAGGGGCGTTTCGCGAGGCATTCACTTTTCTCTTTGTCGCGCAAGCGTCTTTTCGATTTTTGAGGCCATGTTTGGCGGAGTAAGGGTGGTGAGTGGTTGGGATGAGGACAAGTTTGGGGAGCAGACGTTGGCTGTTTGAGCTGTTGGTTGAGTTGGCTCACGAGCAATGACGCAGCGCTACGGGCGGTTGCTGGACCCCACATCTGCCTCGACTTGAGCTCGATTGCCAGCGCGCTTGCTCTACACAACACCTGCTCCTATGTCTCTTTCAACTGTTACGATTTGATCCTCTATCTGAAATCCAAATTCAGCACTAGCCTGATGATCACCTCCATATATGGGTTTTCGCTTTTTATCTAGACAAATTCCAGAAAGAATCGGAACAGATGGGGGCCGGCTGACGTATGATGGTACCATACTCTTATTCGTGGTCGACATTCCTCAAGAGCTTTGCAGGGCACAACTGTATAACCGACAGCTCGCTGGTAGGAAATCTCAAACATCTGGTGTCGCTTGATTCAATGCGTCTCATCTTCAGCTACTTCGCCAACATAATGCCTAGTGTATTCAAACAACATCACCCATGCCTATCGCATTGATTACTATCTGCTTGAACACGACCACGGACACGCAATGGCTTTCGTTCCTTTTGTACTAGCTGCCTTTAGCATACACAATCTCTGGTCCATACACATGCAAGTACCTGGGCTAACCTAAAAACATTCAAGTGGGTGCACCTAACGCAGAAATTTGCGAAAAGCTTTTTGTTTCTTCGCACAGGCTTTGCATTCATCTCTTTTTCATCTCAATCTAACTCAATGCCGGTCTTCGTGTTCTGTTTTCATTGTACTACCATCACTGGCAAAAAAAAATAATGGTCAACCTTCAGACTGAACGACAGGACGAATATCCACCATCTGGACTTGAGCGCAAAAATATTATCGTCTGATGTTACATGCGATGACCGGGACTCGAACCCGGAGCCCAGGCAAGCTCTATTATGAGTATGGGAAGCCTGGATTTTACCCTTAAACCATCATCGCTTTCAATCCGGCGAAGAATTAGAAAATTTCAAAAATTTCAAAATTATAAACTTCGCTATCAAACTCAACCTCGAAAGAACAATAGTGAATTGGAAACGAGGTTTAAAGGCGTGTATTCCCAGCTTTCGATTGAGAATGGTCAAGAGCGGGGTTGTGGTATGACGAGAGCGGGGCTGATGTGTGCATTTGGCCAGTCATCTCCTAATGCGATGACATTCAAAATCACTACGATCCCACGAACCAATGCGTAAGAAACAATCACATTGTAGTCCTACGTTGGTGTCTTATAGTACAAAGTAATGTTTTCTCTGCAAGAGACGGGCAATTGATAGCCGCTTCCACTTGGCTTCATCCTATCCTTAATTATAGGGAAGTGAGCATGTTTCTACACAACGCCAAGGTTCAAGATTTGAGTTTCATTCCTGGACAAGATTATTGCAATATTTGCATTTATAAGGATTCCAGTAAAGTCTATTCAACCTGAAGGAGTAATGCGAATCAGACCTTCAGGTATTGCGTACTCGACCTCATCACATGAAAATCAATCTAGTCTAAGACAATCGAATATAACAGATACCATAAGATACGGGCTACCTCGGCTTGCGCTAGTACTTTGCACTACACAAAAGAGTATCATGCACGATTTTGGTACACTATGTTCCAGGCCTTTATGCGGGATTCGGTACACTATTAATCATTTCGAACCAGAGCTTGTCAAAAGGGTTAGTTTAAGAGTAGTGTAGTCTGAATGCAATTTGGAATGTCGACAAGGATGTGTTAGTGTAAGATTTGGAATAAAGGAGTTGATAGTGTATTCAACGTAGTCCGTGTTGACGTGGGTTAGAGGAGACGCCGTGAAAGGGTCATTTCCGCGGACTGCAGAATATAAAACCGAAAATAAATACGCAAAGATTGCGATCTGTGAATAAAGCTTGTCGATCAAAGATTAGCCTAGAAAACATGACATGTGCATCACAAAACACCGTTTGGAAGAAGTGGAAGGGACGTATAAGTGAAGCTCGAAGCCCAAAACATGCATTTCATTTGCACTCGCATCCGCTGGGATGTAGGAAAAGTATCTATAGAGAAGAAGATGAAGAAGAAAAATCATGAGATCGTGCCGCAAGCGTCGTGTTCTCAAAACCAGTTCCAAAAAGGAACAGAAGAAGAAGGATATTGCGTCAAAAGCCATCGCCGAAACAAATTCACGCCGTTTTCCGCTTTTTTCTTGATTGTAAAGCCAAGATCATAGTCCACCCGAAACCATGTCCATAAAAGCAATTTTGAAGAAAGATGAAGAAGGTCATCTAAGAAGAAAAGTCCCTGGCGTGGCGCCTGGAGTTGCTGGAGGCAACAGATGCGATTTCAGGTCCAGGAGCATCTGGGGAAGTCTGGCCAGCCTTGTGCCAGTAAAGGTCCCACTTGAGGAGCGGGTCGTTGGCCTTGTACAGCTCGGTACCCTTCTTTCCAGCAGGGACCTTGGCGCCCTCCTTACCGCCAGTGACCTTGATGTTGAAGGCTTGAGGCCAGAACTGGCGGTTGCTGACATCACCGTTGTTGTGGATGGAGACGACCTCGGTTCGGAGGACGTAGTTTTGGCTGGGAATGTCAGATGGAATCTTGACTGTCTGGGTGTTGCCATTGTCGTAGAAGATGGCGTCTGTGCCCCAGTAACCGGTTTGTTCCTGGGGTGAGCCGGATGAGTAGCGGCCCTTGCGGTAGTCGATCAGGGCGGACTCATGGATCTTGAAGAATTGGAGGGTCGTCTTGTCGACCTTGGCACAGTCGCCATTGCAAGGGGCGAGATAGGTGGCAGTCCAGCCGTGGTGGGAGCAGTCCCAGCCCTCTTCGCCACCGCCACAGCTGCCTTCGTGGTGCCAGTGGAAAGTGACATCAGATCCAGCGGGGACCGGAACCGTGTAAGGCGAAGGGGAAGCATCCTTGTGAGCAATGATGTCGGGGTGTGCAATCTTGTCGCCGTATACGGGCTGGTATCCCCAACCCTGAGCGGTCCACCACGCAGGAGACTGGTTACCTGGATCGACCTTGCTTGCCTGACGATAACCTTCATAAGTCTTGCCACCAGCCTCGAACTTCTCAACAGAAGTGTGGCCGGCAACGGTGGAAATGAGGGCTGCGACAAGGGCAGTGGTCTGGAAGATCTTGGACATGGACATAATGGCGATTTGCAAAAAAAGGGTTCGTTGGGGTTATTGATGACGAGGCAACGCTAAAGGGTATAAAAGAATGACGAAGAGCGAGTTTCTGATAGCACCTGGCTATGAAAGAGTGACTGGTCAAAGACTGACTGCGGAAAGAATGACTTGCTTGCTGGAGCGCGAAGAAAAACGAGACCGGACGGGGAATGAGAAGACCTTATGTATAGTCGGAGCAAGGGCTGAAAGGATCCCACAAGGAGATCCAGACGCTTCTTTGGTCCCCCTTCCCCCCGCATTTCCCGAAAAGCAAGAGAATCGTTTACATTGTGGCTTCTGCCGGCACCGGCTTGCGGCCTGCTGACGCCCATACCCACTGACGCCCCATTACGTGGGATATGTGCCTGACGCTAATGTAGGTACAGCAGAACTAAGTAGAAGGACACTTGGGTCACCAGGGTGTTGAACGGTCATTCCTAGTGGCCCCAGTCTTGGGCAGCCTTTCGAATGACAGAGTTGGCTAATCCTATCGTCTCCACTATGTTGCTGCGGCCGCCTTGGCCTCTTTTCTGTTGACTGGATCGGCACTGTTTGTTCCTGAACCAAATATCCACAGGTCTCGACGGCCCCCTCAAGACTTTTCAGTGAAATCCGGAGGGGGCCGAGATACATCTAATAATCGACAGGACGAATCAGAAGGCAGTGACGTTGTGTCTTCTGTGGTTCAAAATGACCAAGCTTGCTTTTCTTGTGATCGGGCCACCTCTCGGCTCGCAGTTTGGTGCCAACAGGGGTCGTACGGGGCTCCCATTGCCGTACGCCAACCGCACAACGCCGTCGTTTCAGCCGTCAGCCTCAAGCGAAAAGAGCTATCGATAAACAGCCTATTGACGTGTGTAATACTCTCTCAACACCCGGATGGCGTCTGCAGAAACTGTGGTTCACTAAGAACTCCCTTTTGTTTGAAAAGATGCTGTGCAATGTTTCAGAATCCAGGAGTCAGTTGGACCCCACTGCAACTGAGTTCGTAATACGAGCACGAGGCGCGCGCTTTGCCGGTTGTCTTGGTATGCTCCGCCCATAATGGGCCAGACGCTCAAGAAATCGCCCAAGAATCGGCGAGTGCTATTAGACCAAGCTTCAACCACCAGCTTAACATGGCCATGACATCCGGCTCCATCTTCCGGACACTCTGTGCAGCCTGCTTGTACGTTTTGAGAAGCCAGGTGAAAGTATGAGCTTCATGGCCAACTGACACTTTGTGTTTCCACGTGAAAAAGTCCCGTGCCTATTCCTTGCGAGACATTTGGTGCTGTGCGATCTTCGATCTTCATTTGGGTGGGCTACAGACAAGCAACCCGTATGTCCAGATCGGTGTTTTGACTGTGATGTACCCGAATGGGGGTTTCTGATCGATGCTTTTTGCAAGGATGCCTGAGGGAAAAGGCAAACATCCAGCCCTGCTATCTCTACACCAAGGTCGCCTAATGAAGTTTCCGAATGTTTCTTCTGACGGGTCTTAGTGCAGCTACCAGTGCTCAAACCAGCTGAGGTCCAATGAGTACCACGTATCTCTCACTACTCGATGCTTATTCCAAACATTGTTGATGTTATATGTCCGCCTGCCACCCTTCCTACTTTTCTGTAACTCATCTTTTTTTTCATCCTGATTGCGAATTTAATCTCGGGAATCGGCGCCCCAACACCACCACACAAGTCTCTTGTGTATCAGAAAGCTGTTGTTGCATCCTTGGTGTCCATTCTCAGTGTCGGGCTTGCACTCATTCCATATTCGCTCAAAGTGCACGCACACTCGAGCTCAACATTCCTTGCATATATACGCGAATACGTGTAATAATTGGCTAATAGAGGTAGTAGCTTTACGTGCAAGGTTCCACTTGGTGCTCTGTCATTCAACGCAAACCCCTCCTTGGAACTTGGCACAGCTTGGGTCCTCGCGTGGTCGGCTGGGGTGGCGCATTGACGTCAAAGGCCCGACACCACAAGGTCCGCATCGGAATACAACCCATTATAGTCATCGCCATTGTCGCTTTTGTCGTTTTTGGATGTCTCGTCCGATATAGCGTTGCTACTGGCGTTATGACTGTATGCCTCGATTGGCGTGCTAGACCTGACTCCACACATTTCTTGGATGACGCGTCCATTGCTTGCGTTGCATTCCCAATAAACGCACATACGCAAGTTTGTCGTATTCTGCCTGTTGCAGGTTACTTACGAATCAATAAAGTTGCTGAGCTTTCGTTTCATACTTGGATATTCAACTTTTCTTATTAGTACGCGACTAATCAAGCTCATGTGCAGAGCCAGTCTAGGATTTACTGCCAGCTTAAACACATGTTTGCATGCAAACTCTCGACTGAATATTATGTTTAACCCCAAGATTGTTGGCTCGAGTACTAATAACAAGGTCGGCGTGAATATGAAGATTAGCTGTATCCTGGCATTTTTCTACTCTATCGTCGGACAACTGGAAAAACAGAATGGGAGGCGCTGAAACAACGTATTCCGGGTCTAAAGTCCATTGATTTGGTCCAAAAACCCGTAGCATATATATTCAGCTGGCCGCTCAACTTCTGGTAGTATTGGAAAACACTGAGACCTCTTTCATGCCAGCTCATTATACGTATTCAGGCTGCTTATCTCCTACTAGCAACGTATTCCAAATAGCTAGCGGGTTGCGTATTGTCTTTTATGTGGAAGAGTTGCCTGACGAGAGCTGCGTAATACAATTAATCAATTATACCAAGTGCAAATCTGCTCAGTTATCAAGAGTATGTTCATTGTATATAATAATTCAGAGCGAGGATCGTAGACAATAATGGTCATTGCAAATTCTGAGGCAGGCGAATGTAGATATTCCGCTAATATATCATGTGCTTCCTCAACTTAAACAAGTAAAATCGTATCTTGACTGCGAGAAAAGCTGTCAATACTCTTTTACATATTTTCGAGAATACAATCCACTCTATAGAACATTATTAATCGATTTTTTGTATAGCAGTGTAAGCAGCGGCTTAGTCTGGGCGAGGTTTGTTGTTTCCAAGTGCCTAGACTTACCAGGAAGTCAATTTGTCTGCGAATATGTTCAATTTAGCCTCCGTTTTCTGGCACATACGACCATCGGCGAAGTACTGCACCGGATCCCGTTTGCTCTCCACACGTTAAATCTTCGACCGGCGGACTAGTAGTCAGGTGGGTGACCACTGGCGAATCCCCGCTGTTGTATGTTTTTGGCTTTAATTTTTTGCTTTCTGACACGGGTCACGTGGTCGGTTTTAGGCGAGCATTAGATCCTCGCGGCTACATATGTCCATTACAATCTAGAACAAGAAACCTGATGTTGGAAATACGATGCATAATTGCTCTTGTCTTTTTCTTTAAATGCAAGAAGTTAACCCCGCCAAGCTTATCTCTTACCTGCAAAAGACTTTCTCTCCGGCTTTCTGAGCTGTTTTGGTTTTCGGGAATTAAATAAGATGTTCTTACTCTGAGTAGCTGCTTATAACAGAGCCTCCTATAACCAATTATAGCGTATCTTACCTTGCAGCACATGCCTCCAGGGCAAAGTCAATACACAACCAGAATGTAATAAGGAGAGATCCTACTGCTTAGATACGGCCCAAAAATGACGTGTATATTGGGTGTTGAGTATGCATACATATTATGCAATGACGTTCCATGACGACTCTAACAAATACCCACCCCCCACCATGACCCTCCCATACAATATAAACAGTTTCTGGACTTCCGTAGATCTACTTCCAAAAACATCTTTCCAGAAAACAAACATCTAAATCAATTCCGTCTATAACCTTATCCAAGCCAATCGCATAAACGTCTCCCACTTACCATCCAAAATGAGCGACGACAACAGCCCTGTCACCGCGTACCCCGCGACATCAATCACAGCGCAAAACCAAGAAGGCGGTCCTGGTCTTGATGCCAAAATGGAGCAAAAAGCGGAATGGTCGCGCCTTGAATTCTGGGACGACAACCAGAAGCCTTATCTCAAAGAATACGAAGGTCGCGGCCTGCTCCAAGGCAAAGCAGCGCTAATAACTGGAGGCGACTCTGGCATTGGACGCGCAGTCGCCATTTTGTTTGCAAGAGAAGGGGCAGATGTAAGCATTGTGTATCTGCCCGAGGAGGAGGAAGACGCCCAGTACGTCAAGAAGAAGATTGAAGAGGCGGGCCGCAAAGCCAACCTTATGCAACTCAACCTGCGGGAGCGCAAGAACTGCGAACAAGCTGTTGAGCAACACATGAAGGTTTTTGGCAAGCTGAATGTGCTAGTCAACAATGGTGAGTTTTTCTTCTTCTCTTTACTATATGCATTCAGAGGCTTGTCAAAGAAGAACATGCTGCTAACTGCTGAAAAACCAAAAAAGCCGCAATGCAAGAAATGGCCACCGACATCACCGAAATCGATCTGGATGTCACAGAGAAGACATTCCAGACAAATGTAATTTCCATGTTCGCAATGAGCAAGTACGCGCTCAAGCACATGAAGCGCGGCGACTGCATTGTCAATAGCACATCGGTCGCAGCATATATGAGCAACCCTACACTCCTCGACTACGCATCTACCAAAGGCGCAATTGCAACCTTTACTAGGGGTCTGGCGCAGCAGCAAGCGCCCAAGGGAATCAGAGTCAACGCCGTCGCGCCTGGAATCATGTGAGTTTTCTACCCCCAACCTCATACACACCCCAATTATTATCATCTTCCTTTCTTTTCCCCAGCAACACCACTAACTACTCGCAAAAAGATGGACCCCTTTGCAACCAGCCACCAAGAACAATCCTGCAGATGCCATGGAGTCGCTTGGAGTGGGTGCTTGTCCGCTCAATCGCCCAGGCATGCCTGTTGAGATGGCAACGTGCTATGTGCATCTTGCGTCGCCGTTGGGATCGTACTGCACGGGCGAGGTACTTCATGGCTCGGGCGGCATCGAAATGCAGGGGTAAGGGGCTGGGGAAAAAGCAAAGGCCATGGTTGTATGTGAGAGAGATATCATCGTTGTGACAATAAGATGCTGTATGAGATGAAGATGATGAAATTTAATTAAAGGATGCATGATATCAGTATGTAAAACACAATCCAAGATCTACTACAGAGTACTATAAGTTACGTATTCCATGTTCTCGCGTGCCTTTGTCCAGGTCAAAAAGTGGCTAGACACAGGATTTTGGCTGGGGAAGGGGTGCAGTATTTAATCAAGGAGAAATCGAGAAAGCTTCTTCGGCGCTAAAACTCAAAAACTTCTCTCTTCATCTTGGAAGTTGGGAATGAGCTGATTTTGACGCTGGTAATGTTCTTTAGGGATCGAATATTTATTTTTGGTTTTGGAGGTCGAGAAATTGGAAGACCAAAAAACCACAATAGCTTTTAGGCATATTTTCTCGAGAACCTACACACAAATCTTTTAGTGGCAGAGAAAAGCGTAGGAAACGAAGATGAAAAAGTCACAGAACCAAGGCAATGAGATGGGGTGCTGAATAGATAGAGTGGCATGTTCAGTATTACACTATAAATCCCACGATACCAACTTCCCTACACCTACTATCCATTCACCAGCTGACTCAACTCCAAGAAACAGTGGCATAAAACGCCAACCCATGCATTTCCCTCGCGAGCAATGTTTCCCGCATCAAAATTGAAACAGTACAAAACTAACCACCCTTCTTCAGCTCCTCCACACCCTTCCCGTGCCGTGCATCGACCTCATCCATCGCATCCGGCATATCGACATCCGAGAAAGAAACCTTATTCTGCAACTTCTGGGTATCAACATCCATAGCATCGTCACTTCTACCTACGGTCTCGCTACTCGCATTGCTGAGTTGAGAAACTGCGGGGCGGGCGAGATTAGGCTGGGTCGCGGCACCAGAAGCGTCGTTGTCATCTTCGACCTCTGTATTTGGGGTCAAAGTAGCAGAACTCATATTTGAATCGTTGCGAGCGCGATTGTGGAGCTCCTTGGTAGAGATTTGGCTCCATTCTTTGTTGTCTGTGGGAAAACTGTCTTCGACCCAGTCGCCTACGGGAGGCTTGTCCCACCGGGCTGTGCTGTTATCCCAACTTGTCTGGCCGGCATTGTCGTAGTCGTTGTAGCCCTCCCAACCTGTCGCATTCTTTTGCAACTCCTCCAGAAAGTTGAGATTGTCGCGCTTGACAAAATCGAGTAGAGGCTTTGCTAGTGGGATGGGCTCGACTGACATGGCATCATCGTTGGCGTAGACAAGAAGTGCCGAAGCAGATTCGGTAGTCGCTCGCTCAATGACCTCTTGTAGTGTGAGACGGTCTCGCCTTATTATCGGGTTCGAAGATTCAGAGTCGTACTGCATTCGCCACCACTGCATTGCGCCTGGAACATCAGATTGGATGTCTGGGTGTCGCACATAGACTACGTCACGACGAGTGGCCACGCCATGGAGATGATATGGGTAGTGCATGGCATCCTCTGGTGTCTGGCCCTCCGGGAAATCAATTTTGACCGGCTCTACAGACTCTGTTACAGCCTTCCCAGCTGCACCGTCTGTAGCGTCCCCAGTGTCGTCGTCTGTGGTACCATCGTCTACACGGGGCTTGAATCTACCAGAGATACCGACAATCATGTTCTTCGTGTGCTCAGTCTGTTCCTCAAGTGTTGCGAGCTTGTCCTCAATACTTTTGTAGAGGTCTTGAAGCTGGGATAAGACCTGTGCGTCCTCGGGTGAATCATCTCCCTCTGGATGTTCATATATGGTCATGCTGGTTCGGAGCAATTGCAGCGATTCCACTTTCTTGGCACCGGCCTTCTTTGGAGTATAGTATTTCAGCTTCTCCAACTGCTTCTGAATGGAATTCAGCTGCTCCTCATGCTGTCTGATATCGCTATACATGCTGTCAATGACATGCTTATTCTTTTCGAGATAGCGGTCGACATAGAGAGTGGCTGGTACACGACATCCAAGATCGGACGCCTCTGTATTTGATGAGGTCAGGCGGATAATGAGAACATTGCTGGCGTCGCGTATGTGTGCGCTTCCTACTGCCGAAGAAAAGAGTGTATCGTCGAGGACATCATATAAGCTAAAACCGGGCCTAGACTGATCTCGTGTGACAGTGGTGTCGAGCGCAAAGCTTTCTTGTGTTGTTCCCGCGACATTGACAGTGGAACGAAGAAGACCGTTCAACTCGACATTCGGTACATGGCTCTGTACTGCAAACCCCCACATGACCAGGAACTTAAGCAAGTCATCGTCAGGATCCTCGACAGCCGACTGGTTTTCTGCCCAAGCCTCGGTCTGTAGTAAGGCATTCACTGATCCATAGATCCTGTCAGTGTTGTCGAGGAAAGCCATGAGACGCTGTGCCTCGTGGATAATCTCCAGGTTGTGAGCTTCTGAACGGCCTATGCTGTCATCGAATATGCGCCCAGTCTCGGTTGGATTGCCTCTCCACCAATCCTCGCCTATCCAATAGTCGTCTTGTAATATGCCGGGACATAATAGCGCATTCCGAAATAGTGGTATTGAATGTATGATGGGAATAAGACTGGACAGATAGTTGAAGTTGGACGACGGCTTGAGGATAGCGGGTTGACCTTGTTCGCGCTTTCTCTGGATAGGTATTGGATCGGCGATGATCTCGGTGGCTGTGGGTACCAAGGCCCATTGGGAGGTGTCGTAATTATCTCCAGTAGCTGGCCTGAAGTTGGAGTTTGAGCCGATGACACCACTTTCTTGGTCTTCTATGCCTGTCTCCGAGTCAGTACGACCAATTTCGGGCGTAGTATCGAGCGCAATGGACTGACTCTGCATTGGAGCGTCGCCAGCCTGGGCTTGGTTGGAGGCGATGCTGGTCCGAGAAGGCGGGCGCGTGGGTGCTCTGCTATTGACATTGCTGTGGGGGTAGTTATCATGTCCTGGAGCATAGTCAATATTGAAACCTGACACGAGTGCCTGTCAGCCACGTTATTTCTCGACGTGTTGTGTAGCCCAGGCCAACGTACTGGGAACGGTTGCATCGTCGGCACCGTACATGGCACCTCCAAAAGCAGTTTCATCCCACTTGGGCTGGGAGTTGCGCAGATGGGATTTTAGTACCGAGATACCGCCTTGTTGCTCCATGCTGCTGAAGTATTTGTCCATGGCAGCTTCGACGCTGTTGCCATGGTTCTGCGAAATGCTGTTAGCCAATGCTCATAAGGTGCAGGCAATGTGCTTGAGCGGGGTGTTTTTCATACCGCGAGTAGCTGTCTGGCCTCGGTTCTGTCCAGCTGGTCGGCACCGAAGCTGAGCAAGAGGTCGATGTTGGCCTCCACATCTGCCGCCTCCATGGTTGTGGTAGTCTGGCCAGGTGTTGTGGGGTGGGGGTTCAGAGGTGTTGGTTGCGCAGGGTGCCTGGTAAAGGCCTCTGGGCGGGAGCGGGACAGCAGGCAAGCGGGCGCAAACGCGTTTGGCAGCGACACGGAACTATAAACACCAAAGCAATGGACGTGGACTGGCGATATGCGGAGAAGGCGCGCTTGTGTCTTGTCTGGCGGCAGTCATGGCGGGGAGCATAAGGCGTAGCTTTGCGGAGGTGCCATGCGGAGCTTTCACGTCGCCAATTGCGGGCGGAAGAGCAGGGATGCTGTGCACCGTCGACTATTATTGCGTCACACATGCACCTAACGGTCAATGCCGCACATGGCCCGAACCATGCACAAACTGCTTCATGATTCCCGCTTTGTGGCTTTTGTTCTATTGTACATTTATCTTACATGATAGTCCTGAAGCGTGCACTTATATCCTTCGCGCCCTTCTTGGAATAGCGAATGATTTCTTGGCCATGTAACAGCAACATATGCTGACATGACGGAGATATCGAGCATATCATCCAAGACCTCTTCGTTCTTCTCTTGGTTGACCCAGACTCTATCGTTTCTTCATTCGACCTTTGTAATCTCCTCCGTCTTTGCTGTCGCTGCTTCATCATGTTTGCGTGCAGCATCGGAGCCAGGCCCGAGTGGCCGGAACACCTGCACTCCCTTTGATTCGTTTAGCTCATCTTGCTCTATTCTCCATTGTCGCCCGCGGTGGCTGAACCTTGAGATCAGGTCGCGGTAGGGCTTGAGCTTCTTGTCTGTCTCCTCTTCGTCCAGCCCAATCAGTTGACGCCGCCGCTCCTTCAGCGCGTTGTACAGCCTCCAACGAGCCTGCTCTGGAATCTCCTTGATGTGGTACTCAACCTTCCACTCGTCTTGTTCTGTAAAGTCGACGGGCCTCTCCACGTAGCCCCCGTTCACCATATTACGGACGCTCAATGTCCACCCCATTAGTGGTCCCTCCGAGATCGAGGTAGGTTTGGGTACATCCTTCACATCTCCTACGCTTTCCTCATCTCCATCGTTGGTAGATTCCTCAACAGTCTCCTCAGCAGTCTCCTCAGCAGTCTCCTCGGCAACCTCCTCAGCAGTCTCTTCAGCATTCTCCTCAGTAGGCTCTTTGGAAACGTCTTCGGACGCGTCTTCGGAAGCATCGAGTGGTTCTTGCTGAGATGCATCGGCCTCGCTACTCTTTGCTACCGAGATGATCTTCTGGTCCTCACTGATTTGCTCGTCAACATCGTCTTGGATATCCTGCCAAGCTTCTTGAGTTCTCCGATCATCTTCTGGTATTCCCACAATATCCCGCGCAAAGTCTTGTTGGGCAGTTTCTCCTGCCTGTTGGATCTCGTCCGCCTGCTCCTCGGTGACGGGCTCAGCAAATATGTACATAAAGGGTGTCTTGCCTTCGCGTGCTTCAAAATGCATCCTCAAGGACTATGTTCGAGTTAGTAACTGGCTATAAGTATGAAGTCGACAAAGTAGCTTACTGTATCAGGGAACTGAGCGGTAGCCTTGGTCAGAAGTTCGTCAACCAGGCTGATAGAGACCTTGAACTCCTCGTCTCCCAACGACGTGTCGTGCTGTCCGTGAAGAACAGCATCCATGTCTGATAAGCTGAGATACTGAAAGCCAAAGATGCGCTCAATGTTGTGAAAGGCGACGAAAATGCCATCCATTCGCCCCATCCGGACTTGCAGTGAGTACTTGAGCAGCGTGGCACGTGTCATGTCGTAGAACTCACGCTCAAAAGACTCCCACTCGCCCAACGCATGCCGTAGCTGGTAACCTGAGCCTTCTTCGAATTCTTTGTGGTTCATGCGAATCGAAACAACAGCCCTTGTCTTCAAATCAAAAACGCCGGTTCCGGGGAGTCGGGGGTCGACTGCATCCAATTGGGACCGCATCATAATGTTGCCTTGCTTCGAATAGTGATAGCAGCGGCTGGAATTATCCTCTGTAGGTGCCTGCTCAGGGTTCGATCTACGATATCTTTCAAACTCGCTTCGCTCGGTCGTGAGCAGCTTCTCAAGAGAATGACCAAGCCAACTCATAATGTTGGGTCTGTCGTAAGACTTGTCTGCGTCAATTGCATAGATGCCGTCCTTGTGTCTCAGAAAGACAGTGCTGGGACCGAGAGTGATTTTCGAAAAATTCGGAGACGGATCTGGGAACTGGCGTGAGAGCATGTCGTGGTTGAGCTTTCGAAAGTTGGACAGAACGAAATGGAAGTGCTGCAGGATGCCTGACATGCTGGATGTGGAGCCCGTGAACTTTGCGCCAATGTCCTTTGTCAAGGCGAGCAAGTCTTTGTCCTTGGAGGAAGTCTTGTACTCGCTCAGGGCTTTGAAATCAAACTCGTGGGCTGGCATGATCTTCTCCAAGTAGGGGTCGAAGTTGTACACTCTTGACCGTGGGTCCTGCAGTCGGTACACGCCAGGGTTGAAAAGCACGCGGTCAAGTCCATAGGCTAGCATGGGCACAGGAGGCTTTTCCGCTGGCACAGGCTCGAATTTGAGCTCGCTGGTCTCAATCGAGCATATGTTCAGCTTCTCACGTTCTTCGCCCTTCTGTTTGCGTCTCTCCCGCTTGCGACCAAGGAGTGCGTCTTTGAGAGACATGCCAGTGTCGTCGCCATGCTCGTCCGCCGCTACATGCTCGGCCTCTTCTATTTCACGGGCATTCTTGGACTTTTTGCTAGCCTTTGTAGCCTTTGTAGGCTTTTTAGGCTTTGCAGACTTTGCAGCTTTCTTAGTCACATCTCGCTTCAGCACAACAGCAGTGGCGCTGAAGGGCTGGCGCAGCAGCGGGCGTGGCAGGCTTTGGGCAGCGCAAAAGAGACATGCATGGTTCCATTGCCGTGGCGAGGCTCGCACCAGTTGGCGACTCAGCATCGGAAAGTGTTGGCGAAGTGAAGAGCGAGGACGGCGGTTGAGATGAGCGGCGACAGTGACGCTTCGACATTTTCAGAAAATCCACCGGCGTTTTGTTTTGTTAACGCCGGGCGATCGCCTATTAGGGCGCGTCACGTGACGCGTAGGAGCAACAGCCAGGACGCGCGGAGAGGGCACCAGAGACCCACCCACTCCGCCATTGGGCGCATGTCTTGTAGACAGTCGGACTACTACCCAGACAGAACCCTGTGGACTTCGCGTCCCCCTTCTTCTCCTTCTTTGCCGGTGCAGGGCGTCCTGCTTGTAACGTATCTTCTTCGCGTCTGAGGCGTGAGCAGGCTGCCGGTCCCCCCTCGTTCAGACAGACGTAAGGCATCATCATCCCCGGAAACCCTCATACCATATGCGCCCACCTACGGCACATGAATAATGGGACATCGCCATTGCACCACCACCACCACCGCCAACGCCGTCCCACTAAAAATCCGAGCTTGACGTCTGCACTGCGACTGCCGCCCCGTAGCCATCCCGCGATTGTTGTTGTTGTTATTGTTATTGTCTTCTTACTTCTTCGCGCATGCGCCTGCGCCTGCATGTTCATTGGCTACGCCTCGACACTCAGTCCCAACTCCGCTCCTCTGGCTCACCCTCTGCACGTCGACTCTTTCTGACCTAGCCACCGACGCGCATCCCTTGCTTCTTCCACCGAGGGCTGCTCTCCTTTCTTTATGCGACAGTCGCGCCGCTGAGCTCGTACTGGGCTGTGCGCGCAAACCTGCAACCCCGGAATGTCCAAAGACAAACGGCGGAGCATTTTCGGTCGCAGCTCTCTCAATGTCCTCACCCCCCAGAGCAGCAAAGACGACACCCAACCCTCGAATCTGCTGCGGAAGCGCCGCACCGCCTCTTTCATTTCGAATCTCTCCGACGTATCACAGCATGCAGAACCATTCACTATCAACGGCTCCATGGGAGCCAGCTCCAACATCCCAGAACCGCCTGACTCAGCCCGATCCAATCTTTCAAAGAGCCAGCTGAAGCGTGCCAGCTCTGTCTTCAGTACCTTTCGTGGCTATAAACTTCCCGGCGACGACGAACCTGAGCCCCTCTCGGCAACCTCGACGCGGAACTCGACCATTTTTGGAGAATACTTGTTTGAAGATGTGAACAATCTTCAGGTCTTGCACCATGGAGAGGTGCAGACGAGCAGTTCCATGTTCAGGAAGAAGAAGGAATATTTGGTACTGACCGAGAAGCATCTAATCCGCTTCAAGAGCCAGTCCAAAGCAGCCGAGGCTTTTATCGAATGCGCCCCAGTCCACTTGATTCCAGGCGATGGAACTGAGTATCGTAAGGTCCCATCCTCGCATCGTTTGAGTACATACAGACACAGCCACAGCCCCTCCATTGGATCAACACATGAGCTCCAGTCCCTAGCCTCAGAATCATCTGGTGATCGTCATCAAGGAATTCCCCTGCGTCACATTGTTGCCGCATACCACTTAGACGACGGACGGCCGCACTTTGCCCTCGAGTTGTATTACCTGGATGACGAATCCAATCATGCCGCTTCCATGACTCTCCAATTCGGCGATCCCGAAGACATGTTTGCTTGGCTCAAGATCATTAGACATGCCGCCAATGCAGCCCGACTCTGTGATGCAAAGCCCATCTCTGCACATAACTCCCATCTGGCTGCACGTGTTGTAGAAGCAGAGCGTGACTATGTGCCTCCACACTATGCCATATACAAAGTTGTTCTCAGGCCCCAAGGGAAAACCACGGCCAGGTCTTCGTCCGATGATCTGACAAAGGCATCTGCTTCAGTATGCTTTCTTGCAATTGGCGTGCACAAAGTACACATCATCCCATTGTTCAAGCCGCCTTCGCAACGATCTTCCAGTCCATCCTTGGTGTCCCAAAACACACAATTGTCACATGGTATCCTGACCCTGACTGAAGTTCGCGTCAATGAGATTGATGATACTTTCCAGTTGACCTTCAGGTACGTGCTCGAATGCCCACAGCGAGAGCAACTCTGACAGCATGCAGAAAACCTCTAGAGAGACCAAAGGTGCTTCAATTGGCGTCGCTTGCCTCTCGAGACATAGCTGTGCGCCTACAATATGTTGAATCTAGTCTCAGACCGGAGTGGGAGACGCGCCCATTGGATTTTCTGGTCCCCGAGGAAGTACACCAAGACATTGTACGACAAGAGAGCCCACACCTTATGGACCCTGACTCTCTGGATCGCACTTTGATAGGTTATTGTATCGCTTATGACGTCCAACCAGAGAACATTAGCTATCAGATTACGTATCCACCAGAAGACTCTCCACGGTTCGAGCTCCTCCCACCCAGCTCCCGGAGAACCCAGTATACTACACTGGAACTCCTTGCTGTAATGCGTGCCCTGAGATACAATGAAACGTTTAGTGGGATCTCATTCAAAGATGTACACCTGGATATCTTGAATGGGCTCAAAGACCCAAACGGCGCAGAGCATCTCTGTCTCAAGACAAAACGCGGCACATACGCGCGCTTGGATATCGAAGAATTAGAGCGATCTTGTCTATTGGTCCAGGAGATCCGCGCATTGGCTCTGACAAACCGGAAGCTTCGAAGAATGGACTTTTCGGGTTGTATCACGCGGAAGCCCAGCGACCACGGGGAATCCAGAGGTAGTGCGAGAGATCAGGGCTGCGCCATTGTGGAAGCGCTGTTTCCGCTGTGCAAATACCAAACAACAAATGTCGATTGGATAGCTCTTAACAGAATACAACTGGGGGATACTGACTTGGATTATCTTGTCGCTGCAGGCGTCGAGCGAGCTTGCCATCTAAGGGGACTGGAATTGAGTGGATGTGGCCTTACGGACCGTGCATTGTCTCTTGTCCTAGACGCATTGCGTGCGCAAGAAACCACACTAGAAGCCATCGATCTCTCGTCCAATCCTTTCCGCCTTGCACCAAGCATTTTCGACTCTCAAATCGGCGTTTTTGGCTATCTCACACGACTGAATCTCTCACATCTTGCGCGATCATCTGGCCTTGAATCCTTAATATCCGTCGAGACATTCCAAGGCTGGAGATTACAGGAGCTGATCCTTAGCGGAACATCGCTCAATGCGGCTACCGTCGACGCCATCGCCGGCTACCTTTCTAATTATAAACGGTCTTCAGCCCTTCGCGAGATTAAATTGGATCATTGCTTTCTTACTGGAAGGGACATTGCTTTTCTTCTGCACGCAATGACCGAACATCCGGGCAAGGCTCGCGACCTCCATCTTGATGTCAGCGAGAACCGAATCGAGGAAGACTTGGACGCATTAACAAAAGCAATCGCTAATGGCCTTGCCCCATCGAGCTTCACTCTCCGTTTGCTTGAGTTCGAAGAAGATGCCGACTTTCGGAAGATGATACTCGCTTTGGCCGCCAATAGCACCATTCGACAGCTGGACATCTCGCGAGCGTCTCTACCATGTGACGCTTCAGAAGAGACGTGCCAAGCATTAGAGAAGATGTTTGCTGATAACAGAAGCCTTGAGTGGCTCGACATCTCTGGCGAAGACTCTCGCCTTGAAACAACCAAATTAGGCGTCGGTATCAACCGAGCGTTGCGAGGACTTCAGCGCAACAAAACGTTGCGTGCTTTATACATCAGGTGTAAGTTCACCGTCTTGAGTATATAATAGTTAAGGAACTAATAGAATTAGATCAAAAGTTGGGTGTACAAGGCGCGAGTACCCTTGCGGATGTGCTCAAAGTCAACAATACTTTGCAATACCTATACTGTGAAGATAATGGTATCGCTTTGACTGGCTTCACGGATCTTGTTAATGCGCTCCATCGAAACACCACCCTCCTGTATCTTCCATCCATGCATGAGTCCCGCCAAATGGCGCTCAAGCAAACAGAAGACCAAGTCAAATCAATGCGTGACGATTTGCCAACAAATAACCAATCAAAATCATCCTCCGTTCGAAGCAGAATTGCAAACAGAGTGGTCAGCAAGACTGCAAAAGAGCCCAACTACCCGACAGGTCTGTCCGATCAAGACATCAAGGCCGCGTTGGGGCTAGTTGACGAGAGTTGGGCCAGGCAAGAGTATCGTCTGCAGCAGTACTTGACCCGCAATTACAACATCGCACACGGCATACCAACAGCCATGGATGTCGATGAGGAAGAATTCGAAAGGCCAGATACGGCAAACAGTTTAGGCAAGATTCTTGAAAAAGTTACCATCGAGAGCACTCCTACTGCAGAGAAGGATCTACAGCTTGGTAGCCTACTTCCGGAAATAACTACGACGCCGATGATAGACATTGATTACGACAGTACACCTTTGGAAAAAGAGCTCGAAATGTCTTTTGGTAACACATCGGTCGGATTTCCATTCCCAAAGTAGTCAGACAGACGACTTTAATCATACCTAATCGTGATTGGGCCTTTTCATTTTACTGCTTCTCGCCCACCATCACTCTATTGTTGCAATGCTTGTTTGCAATTGCTTTCTTTGCCTGTATATATATAGGGCTCATTTTGCATATACCTCCTCGACAGAGGTCATTCGGCGTTTCTTTTCTACCACATGTAGCTGACGATTTCGGAATTCTGGTCGTTCGGCGAAGGAACCGTCTGGTCTGGATAATTTATACTTCTTGAGTATATGCATGCTCTAGGCTTAGGCTCATCTCTGGACGGCTGTTTTTCTTCTTCAAAGATACCATTTAGATTATTATAGTTAAACAAGATTGAAGTTTCGGACTCTTCTCAAGAAACTTGCTCGACTTTCAGTTTTTCGTTGAAATTCCAAACGTGACTAAGTCATCGGTTTGTTGCAGGTATGAAATGTAGTCAGTTCAGATTTGAACATTGTGCATTTCCGTCTCCGATCGCACTGCGTGGGGTGCACCCCGCTAAACAAGCTCATAATTGACATGTCCGAGCTCCGGCCGAAAATGTACGTTGACGACATCATTTCGCTCGAAACGAGTTAATTGAACCTCACACCTTCAAAACCAAAGCAACAGACGAACCAATTGCAATCTCGAGACAAGATCACGACTTTTTCCATCTTCTTATGGTAACTCGGCTAAGAAGATGGTCAGACAACATGGCAGTTTAGAGAAGGATGAAGAGACGAATCAGGCGGCCTGGGAGGCGGCGCGTGGTGCGCTAATCGGCGGTACAAAGGTATGAGATGGCGCTCGCGCGGATTGTATCCACTATTACATCTTTCCTTTCCCTTTGCTGTGAATTCAAGAGTTTACTTCAAGACGAAAAGCAAGAGAAGGAAAGTAATGGTGGAAGAGCTAGCTGAGGGCACATGAGCGAATCTCACGTGAGAGTCAAGATTGGAAGATGCAACGACTGCACAGTTCGCAGTTATGTCATCTGATTCCTCTTATGCTTTATCTGTGTTCTATAAGACTTTCCGGCCATATAAGAAACATCAAGCTAACTTTGATACAACCAGTGGGGTGCTTTCTTCGCCGTTGGAGGCGGTGTCGCGTATGCGTTTTCCCCTCTCTACCGCGGTCTGACTGTCCAATTCAAAACGTAGGATTATATTTCTCTCCTCTTGAATTGCATGCTGCTCTGAAGTTCATGGTTGCTAATCCATAGATCAGATACATACAAATGAGTGGCATGATACTGGGCGGTATGCTCGAAGCAGACAAGCGCATGGTGAATTACCAGCATCGCGTTAGACATCATAAGAGGCTGGCGAGGGACATGGAGATTTGGAGGCGGTACGAGGATACGTATGAGGAGAGAGGGACGCCGGGAGTGGGAGCGGAGAGCGAAGTACACGGACCAGATGGAAAAAGTGCATAGGGTCGCACGTGGAAGGATGTTGTGAGTCAGGTTAGAGATTGGGGAAGACTGTTTTATTGCACGATATCAGGCGTCTATTCATTATCCACATATGCAATGGATGGGTTACAGACATGGCTCCGTTTTAGGGCTCTTTTTCTAGATGATTCCAGGATTTCATAACAGCACAAACTATATAGTCATTCTGCTCATTCAAAGTCTCGAAAGAAACATGACTAGCACGACCATAGCACTGAACCCACATCGATTCCCAAAAACACGCAAATAATCCATGTATTACGGGGTAATAACACTGCTGCGTCTGGGTGGTGCGGAGTTAACGGACCAATCATGTGCTTCGTTCTGCGGAGGCAAGGCTGACGTAAGGTCTCTCCACCAACGGCGCGCCGCTTTCTTCAAAAGCCACCTTGCGAATTCGCTTCGTCTGGTTCTTTAGGCAGCACTTCCGCTGTTCCTCGCCCACCACACTTCATTGTCGCATCTCTCTGTAGCTGCTACAGCTTCACGCAACAATGGACGTTTTTTGGACGCTCCCCCCGGTCTCTAGGTAAGCTTCTTTCTTCTTCTTCGCGTAGCTCTGAAAGTTTCGTACCTAACAGCTTCCCATAGAACCATTACAGCTGCAGCTGTCGTCGTGTCGGCGCTGGGTTACGGTGGCATCCTCAACCTCTACCATGTCGTCTTCGCGACTCAATATGTCTTCACTACCAAGATGATCCCGCAGCTCTGGCGACTCTTCTCTGCGTTTCTCCTCACGAAACCGAAGTTCGGCATCCTGCTTGACCCATACTTTTTGTATCAATATGGCAGCTCCATTGAGCGCGAGTCTAGCCGCTTTTCGCAGCCCGGCGACTTTTTTGTGTATACCATGTTCGTTGGCAGCGTCATTGTGGTAAGTACCTGCTCGTAGCTATTCTGCGCCCCATCGTACATTCATGTATTTGTCCGTATCGCATCGACCCAAGCTGTCTGCGACGCACCGACTACGGTCTCAACCACCTCGACATATCTGCCCGCCCAGTCAAAAAACAATCTAGCTGAAGCGGTTCCTGGAATCGAGGAAGAATACCCTTGCACATCATGCAGTTCCGCTACAATCCAAAAGGGACTGTATGGTGTGTAGGCATGGTGGGATTGTCACATAACGATGCGTTGCGAACTATCTATTTCGCAAGGTTATTTGGGGCTCCCTACATACCTTTACCGCTTGTTTTGCTTTGTTGAATCGATTGTTGTGGATGTAACCTGGAATGGGCTTGTGCTAACGGTCCATGTAAAGGGAACGGCAGGCTGTCTTCTAGGCTCATACACCTTCCTTCCTGCGCTGTCTCTCGCATACGCATACACCTTTGGTCAGGACAACCCTACTCGATCCGTGCAGTTCTTTATTCTCAACTTCGATGCCAAGTTCCTGCCTTTCGCCATGCTGTTCCTTACATTCGTCATTGATGGTCCTGATGCAGCGGCTTCGCAATTGACCGGCCTCCTTGCTGCACATCTCTACGATTTCCTCACAAGGATCTGGCCTACGTTTGGAGGTGGAACAAACTACATTCGTACCCCTCAGATTGTGAAGGGTTGGTTTAGTGCAACAGCCGGCAGTGTCCAGGATAGGGGATACGGTCATGCTGTCCAGGGACGCGGAAGGGCGGCCGGTGCACCTGGAAGCGGCGCACAGCCGACCACTGGCAGGACTACGGGTGCGAACACGTCTTGGAGTGGAATGGGACCTGGTCGTAGGCTAGGAGGTTAGACATACAGGCTGAAAATGCCGTGTAGTTTGTTTCTGATGGGTAATGTGGTTTTGGTATTACCCGAGCAAAACTCGTCATTGTATTATTAGCATTGCAGTAATTGTGTAAATGAAGATACTGTATTACGATCTGTCGAGTCGCCCTATAGTTACGCAGGTTTTACAAACGCTGTGATGGGGGAAGATGCACCACTAATCTAACACTTTACATGATTTCAGAGAACTCCAAGTTTACATTTCTTTCCTCAATTCAATACATTTGCCTCTTGGCTATATTTACAAATCATCTTCTACACAGTCACTTTACTTTGAGCTCCCAGCCGGATTGCTGGGCCCATCAACCGCCCTCTCCACATGTCCCGCAATTCCATTCTTACTCGCATCAAACTGGCTTCCAATGATACCATCCTTGCTAAACGGACCTCCAATCGCTTGGCCGATCGATCCTACCGCGCCATCTGGGTTGACTATTTCCCTCGAACATTAGTACTATATCAACTTGAAAATGGAGATAGGGGACGGGGAGAGGTGAGAGGGATATGGAACATACAGTTCTTGCCAATTGCACCTGCAGAAGAGAGCATACTGGGGTTGTCCTGGGGAATGGCGTTTGTGGATTTGTTGGCGCCGAGTTTATCGGCTGCCGAGGTGGTGCTGTCGGTCATGTTGGATGAGCCGGAGGGGTAGGTGGATTTGGGTGTGGATTGGTTTTCTGTGCCCATGCCGAGTTGTTCCATGAGGGGGCCGGTGGACTTTGGCATTTTGGATTTTTGTTCGGAGAGTTTGGAGGTAGAGGTTGTGTGGATTGGGTTTGAGATGTTGGGATATTCTTGTAAGATGGATGTAGAATGTGGTATGTACTCTTCGCCGGGGGGGTTGAAAGTGTTATTTATATTTAAGGGGATACGTAGATGTTACTTGAGATGCTTGGGTTTGGGGCGCTTGTCGTCACTGGGAGATGGGGGTTGTGCGAGTGGGTGATGCGCTTGAGTGATAATCGTGATGTCATGACGACACTTGGACGTGAAACCATCTTTTGAAGCGGGAGAGACAAAAGTCAATGATGTAGTAGGCTCCTTGCAGATCGGTATCTAAACAAGTGGCTTGTGGTTTTTACGACGTGTAGATCGCTTGTTTTGAGGATTTGCTGAGTCGGTGGGACAATTGCGGGAATGGCGTTGTGGTGGTGTCATTGGTTTGCATGATAGGGTCATGGCGAAATTCACATGCGCATTGGACATGAATGGGAATTTGGAACTGCATTCCGTCATTGAGTCTTTAGTTCTCGAAGTCTTTAAGATCTATGACACGATAGGAGAATGGATCGAGAGTAGAAGGGTGAGGGATGGTGTTTCCAGGGTCCAACTAGGAACGATATGTCAGTGCGGCTTCTGTAAGCAACAAACGATAGCACAAGAATGAAACAAAAAGGTAAGAAAAGCTGGAGTGCCCGTTTGTTCTATTACAGCTTTAGTTCCGCATTGCGATCAGTCCGTAATACGGTCTTGTGTACGCAGAATTCAAAGTTCATTGTTATACAAAGCCACGCTACAGTCCGCCGTATATAGTGGACTGTAACTATGTCTCACGCAAAGATTATTATCTTGGTACAAGGTATAGGATAAGTGATACTTTCTCAAGATGTTCAACTTCTAACATTTCATCTAAACAAAATGCATTATGCTGAAGCTTGAGGAAAAAACAACAGCTGCGCATTCCATCTCCATAAGACCTGCGATAGTCTTAGAGTACGTCCAATTCGTCATCGTACCCAGCTACTATATTTAAGCTACGGGGATGACATGATCCTACACATCCCACGTGTGCGCGTGGCAACTAGGATAGCAAGCGGGTAACCCTCTACCATACCTCTACCCCTACCCGTGGTCTGTGCGATCCTACCCTATCCTACCTCTACCCGGAAATGATCTGACCCTACCCAACCCATACCCGTGATCCGTGCGACCACTACCATACCTCTGGGTAGGAAGTACCCGTCTGCTGCCACATACAGAAGTGGTAGACGAGAGTGCTCAAATTCAAGCAGTACGACTAGTAAGCTAGGTCATTTAGATATTCGAGAGGCAATTAGCACATCTATTTACTGATTGAGACGAATCATAAGACTGTCGGGAAAAAGGTGATCAACTTTGCACATCATCAAAGATTTGATTGCATCTTGATTTGGTCCAACTCAACCAATAGTAAAAGAAGGCTTCTCGTAAGTGTTCAAACATGTATACATTCTGTTCGGTGACTAGATCCGAACACCCGTGAATAACTGCAATCACGACGCTAAAAAATTGACTATGACTACTTGCTCTTAAACCTGCCCCCGACTTTTGGAAACGTCAACGGTAATTTGAGTTTTGCAACGAAATGATTGATACTTTCAGCCTTTGTAAGCTTCAGATTTGTGAGATCGGTCTGCGTTGGAGGTGTGAGTTTGCAGCCTAGTTCAGCAAAGTATTGCTTGATTCTATCGGTCATGTCAGTATGTGCTTCAGATTTGGACTACAAGCCGGGCTACTTACTCCTTGTTCTCGAGTTTGAGGTCTTCGCGGAGATCGTTGACGTCGACTGCTTGGTCATCGACAATGAGGGCTGCGGCTGCAATGTGGGTCATGAGATTATCGACGTTCCAACGAGGCATTTCGGAGCTCCTAAAAAATGTTAACGCCGTCTCTTGTAACTGGAGAATCAGAAACCCTCACCCCTCTGGGGCAAACTTCCGTCTGATGGCCAGAACACATCCTGCTGGCGCATCTTCACCCATGGCTGCTTCCAGCTTGCCCTTAATGGGAACCTTCTTCGGCCGAGTACCGCCTGCACCAACCAAAGCGGCGTTAAAGTTTATGCAGAGCAAAATAAAACGCAAAACCTTTAGTTTTTGGATTTGCTTGTTCTTGGCGAGCTTGACGATTCGCCTTGCAACGTACTTGCTGGTGACTTCGACACCTTGACCGGCTGCAGATGCCTGGACCCAGTCCTTTACGTCGAGCATAGTCATTAGCTCGCTGCCAACAACAGTACTGATCGGGTAGACATCGCCGGGGTATTCAGCTGCGAGATTTGGAATCGGCCGTGGTTTTGAGCTGTCGACAGCTGCCGCAAGGTCTTGGCTGGTGGGCATGACACTGGTAGAGGTGGACATTTGCTTCAAAACGTTCTCGGCAACCTCATTAGCTCCGGCGCCACTCTTAATGGCGTTCAGCGTGCGGTCTTCGAGGGCCTTTCTTGACTTCTTGGATCCGAACTCAGCTGCAAGCGCAGCTCTCTTTGCCATGATTGTGTTGTTCTGGGCCTCGAGCGCTTCCTGCTCTTGGCGCATCTCTTCAACTTCGCTTCGCAGTGTGCTTCGGACAACAACTCTCTTGACGGGGACAATTTGCAGCTTGCTCGTCGCCGGGTCGTAAACACCAACGTAATCCTGTAGCTGGCTCTCGGAACTGCCATCGCGCTCTTCCTGTGCGATGTAGTCGAGGCGAGGATGATCAGAAGACTGGAAGAGCAGTTCGGTGCTTTCGCCTTGTGGGAGGACCTTTGTGCGCTTGTATGGGGCGAATGAGATTTTGGGAGGAACGGCAAGACCAGGAGTGACAGCTTTGGAAAGTCAGCGGGAAACGATAGGCATTGCAGGCAACGGCGCAGGTATTGCGACAAGCTGGAGAGGCAATCACATACCGAGCAATGGGCCCAGCGTTTCTTTGCTCTCCACCATGTCGATACGGACATTTCCCTGGGGCGCGACGACGGCCTTCTTCTTGGGCCGGTCGCCGTTTTCGGCGTGTCTCTTTCTCTTCTTGTCGCTCATGTCGTCGGTGCGGGCGCGATATGGGAGGGCGTGTCGCGCCATGTCAAAAAGTTCGACCTTGAATTGGCAGAACGCTGGGGCGGTGAGGAGAAAGATGGTAGGCGAGCGACAAGGGTGCCGACTAGCGCGGATGGCATGACGTACGCGCGAATCACGCGTCCCGGCCCTCTTCACTGCCGCATATCCCAAACGCCATTGTCGTGGCCAACCATCCTGGCGCTGCCCTATTTGGATCCATCAATTACTGTAGCTGGCTCCGAGGGTAACGGCGTGCCGTGTAAATAGGCAATTCCAACTGTGCTTGCATCCTTCCTTCTCCCCCCAGTGACAAACATCATCCATCTCCATTGCTTCTTCGTCCCCTGCTAATCTCCTGTCATCTCATCTCATCTCATCCCGTCTCCATCGATCTCCCCACCCCCGCAATGCCTTCCGTCGCCCAGAAAGCCGGGGACATTGTTGATCATGTTGGCCATCGCGTCCACCATGCCGCCAAAAGCGTCGAGGCCCAGATTGGGGCTACCACGAACCAACTCCTCCCACCCCGCCGCCGGGAGGAGATGATTGAGCAGTCACGCGACTATGCCAATCGAAACCCCAAGACAGCAGTATGCTCTCCACAGACGCTTGCACAACCTAAACTGACAACTATGCAAAGGCCTTCCTTACTGCCCAAGCCGCATTCACCGGCATTCCCCTCGTTCTCTTCGTCGCCTTCGCAGCCGTCACTCTCCTTGTCTCCCTGGCCACCTGCCTCTTCCTCGGTCTACTTGTCTCCCTCAGCGTCACCTTCTTTGTCGTTGGCTTTTCTCTGCTCTTCGTTGTACCCACCGTATTCATCGCTAGCTGCTCAGCCACCTTCATTTTCATCTGGGGCTTAGCAGGCTTCATCATCCTCCGCAAGTTCAATGAGCGTGGAGCATCAGCCAAGCCCAGCACTCGCTTTGGTGGCGCAGTGAAGAACGGTAATGCTACCGGTACTGGAGAAACATATGCAGATGATCCAACAAGTTCTGGAGACGGCGGGCCAGTGAATCGAGTGCATGGTACTGTCGAATGGGAAAGGAAGTGGGCTGATGGAGTGAAGCCTGACTCCGTTGTGCTGGAAACAGACAACGCCTATCAAGTGCTGAAAGCGGCAAGTACGGAACCGAGCCTGTATGCATGGTTACTAACCAACCACTAGGAGGCCCCTGTACCTTCAGTCTCGTTCGCGTGAGAGCAGACATCACGAATGCTAGGACACGGTAGATACCTTGATTTATTCGAGCATCATCATCATCGTGTTATTCACCGCTTGCGCTGTAGCTGTTGACCTTTAGGTCTTTTTTCTTTTCAATGACAGCATTAGTAAGGAGGAACATAAGACAGTCACAATAATAGGACAGAAATTGTCGTTACAACATCTGCCTCACCCCACAGTCACTTCAAGACCCTCCAACTTGCCATCCTCACGCCATCTCTCCAACATTCGGGTAAAGTCCACGATACCTCTGCCCCAAATCGCTGATTTTGCCCTCTTTATCATTGCTTCATGGTCATCTGGCGCTGGCATCTTTAGTGTCTCGCCCTCTAGATTTTGATGCCCTGGCGTGCATATTACGTTTGCACCGAAGAGGCCGGACCCTTTCGCAATTGCCATGCCCCACTCTTCCTCTGCCTCAGCCGAAGGCTCAATCACCACAGTCCCCGGTCTATCCAGCGTCTGCCTAGAGGCAATTTCAATAATGGATGTCGCGTGCTCGCTCATCACATCCATGACATGACCCCAATTTGCTGTTGCGGTACTTTGATCCATACCTAGCATAAAGAGATTGGGAAACCCGTTGGTTAGTACCCCTTGGAAAGTGCTAACGCCCTGTGTTTCCCACTTTTCTGATATTTGACGCCCATGACGACCAATAATCTCCGTGCCGGTACGCGCCCCTGGAGCCCCTCTAGCACGCGGTGAGCGATACCCGGTGCTTAGAATAAGGATATCAACTGGGTATTCTTGACCGTTGACAACAACACCTTTCATTGTGACGCTATCGATTCCAGCGCCATCTGTGTCAACGATGTGAACATTACTGTTGTTAAAAGCTTCCAGATACTGGTCACTAAAAGTCGGACGCTTGCACCATGTCGGATACCAAGGCGTCATCTTTGCAGCCGTTTCCTTGTCTTGAACAATCTCCGATATCCGTGAGCGAATTCTCTCGCTGTTTTTCGAATCGAGAGCGAGCAATTTACCAATATGCTCCTGCAATTTGTCACGTGTAACATTGCCAAACTGAGCGTTGCCGTAGAGGGAGCCGAAGCTTTTTATTTGCACCCACCCATGATTGGGGTCTTCATCTTCCACTTTCCGATTCCCAATCACCGCTTCTGCAAAGGCCTCCCTCCGGGCTCGTTGCCACCCAGGTACCGCGGCTATCCTCTGATGCCAATCCTCGGGATCTGTATCACGTTGGCCTAGAGAGTACACTTGGGGAGGTGTTCGCTGGAATACATAGACATCCTTGGCGAACCTGGCCGTTTGGGGAACAAGCTGGATTGTAGTGGCACCTGTACCGATGATACCTACTACCTTGTTTCTGAGCTTGGCCAGGTCTGGCATTTCGTCATTGGCGGAACCTCCGGTGATTTCGTAGTTCCACCGCGAGGCATGGAGCAATGGTCCGGAAAACTGTGCCAATCCAGGTACTCTGGGTACTTTAGGGTAAGGAAGTGGACCAGTGGCAATGGTAACCATATCGGCATGGAACGAAAGGGTTTCCTCCTGCTTTCCTTCTGGACCACACCTCATAACTACGCTAGCCTTCCAAGCCTTGATGTCGTCGTTCCATTCGAGTTTGTTGGCTTGTGTGCGGAACAAGACCCGACTATTCAACCCAAACTTGTCGACAAGCTGCTCCAGGTACTTGCGAATCTCAAAACTGGATGAATACTTTTTCTGAGGCATGTATCCTGTGTCTTCTAAAAAGGGAAAATAGCAATATGACTCAACGTCACAATGCAATCCCTAATGTTGCTGTGGTCAGTCTCATCAATGCGGGCCCCAAGTAACACATGAACAGCCTACCGGATACCGATTCCAATACCATGTTCCTCCAACACCTCCGGCGGTATCAACCATGAGTATTTCTTCCGGTTTGAACCCTTTTTTAATCAATTTGATCGACATGATAATTCCGGCTATCCCAGCCCCAATGATCAAAAACTTGACGCGACCATCATTCTCAATGGGCAAAGGAAGCGCATCAAGTGCATCGTGATCGGCCCATATATCTTTAACCAGGCTGTGTAGACGTTCATTTTCGCTAAAGTGAAGCTGCTCATACTGATTCATACCATCTTCCCTCAAACGCTTCGCTGCTTCAAGAGCATACTTTTGCACAATCGGCGCACCGGGGTCGTTGGGATCGACAAAAACAGCGGGAGCCATCTTTCTTATCACACCAAGAGCCGTGCTGTGCTACTGAGACCAACAGAAAAGAGCCTTTGCGCACAGGGCCAACGTGATAGAAGTGCGTGGGCGAGACTGTTGATAAGGTATTTGTTCTTCGTGCAAGATAATTTAGATAAACACGTAAGCAAGTACGCGGCGAAAGATTTATATTCAAGCAATTCTCCAGGAAAACCTTCCCTGTAAAGACGGGTCGTCCTGATCCAAAGTGCCGGGTCTCACGCTTACCAGGCGAACGTTCGGTCAACACAGGAAACACCACAGCGTATCTCTGCATGTGTAAGATTCACCCCGCATCAAATGATAGCGGGGAAAGAGGCAAAGTTGCGGGATTTCTCATATCTATCTCTTGATCTCAAGAGATATAAGCCCGAGTGACGAATCAAACGACGAGAGACGGGCGTGCTGGGTTACCCTGTCGGACCGATGATGACGATCAATAGGTTCGGTCTTTAGTATCCTGCGTGTGAACTGATCAATGAATCATGTAGACATCTATCCACGTAAACGGTGGGAAACGTAACGGAAAATAGGGAATGATGTATATTTTAGAGGAGTCAAAGACAGACACATTGATGTTTTCATTCGCCCTGCATCAAGAAACGTCGACAAACTTCTAGCCAGAGGATATCGCAGCCAGCGTCTGGATCAATACTAGCCGCCAGCTCGAACAACCTTGCTCGTCTTCCGCCATGGCCATCGAGCCATGCCTCACCGCCAACTTCTCTTACGCCTTTCTCGTCAACAATCAGACCGTTTCCCGCAGCACCACTCGTATATCTGGCACACGGTGGCGTTCCATGGACAACAAAATCGAGAACACGATCGCGCCATTGCGAAAGCACGGGTGCATAGTGCGCGGGTAGTTTATTTTCATGATCTCCACCAAGCAACGTAGCAATGTCAAAAGTGTGCGTTGCAAATGCCCCGTGGTTGCGTGTGGGTCCCGGGAACGGGTTGCCAAGGTCGAAGACGTGGAAATAGGTGGTTGGCACGAGGTCTGCTTGCGCGAGACTCAGTGCTGCGGCAAAGAAGCCAATATCGCTTTCGAATAGACAGATTCGCTGGAGAGCGTCTGCGTCGTTGGCTGTGGAGCTGATATCATACAGATCTAACAGTGCTGTGCTGTTTCTCGTACCCAAGATGTCTTGAGCGATATTGGCGAAGGCTTCAGCGTGGCCACTTCTGCTACTGTCTTTGCTCATCATGTTGTAGGATATCCCGCCGTCATACGTAGTCGACCCGATAATCTGCGCTTCGACGGGTTTCGCCCATTGACGCCAGTTTGGAGGAGCCAGTTTGCCTTCTTTTACCAACTGCATACTCGGTCGTTCAAAGGGAAAATATGTACTATTTGTACATGGCAGACCGACCCAAGCTAAGTCTCTAATCTTAGACACATCGACATTTATCATATCATTTGCAATTAGTTTCGCGTCTCTCTCGCTACCATCCGCCTCATCAACGACACGGATACCCAGTTTCTTCGCTTGCGCAACAAAATTATCATGGTGCTCATCCGGCGTCATGGCAGGCATCGTAACAGGCGTCCCGGAAAACATGATAGCGCGCTTGAACAGCGGCGTGTGCATAGTCTGCACGGAAATACTTTCAGCCCCTGCACTCTGTCCGATAGCAGTAATGTTATCAACATCTCCGCCAAAGTCGCCAATGTGCATTCGTAGCCACTCAAATGCGAGAACCTGATCGTGGATGCCGTTGTTCTCAGGGACTAGATTTCTCGCGTGGTTGGAATGCAAGAACCCAAGTGCGCCGAGACGATAATTGATGGCTACGAATATGATGGGTGTGCTGCGATGTATGGCGTGGCGGACGAGGTTCTCCGGGTTGTAGTATGGTCGGTTTGCTGACCCTAAGAAATATGCGCCTCCGTGGATGAAGACGAGAACGGGTAATTTAGCTGTAGAGTGTATTTCCCCATTATCATCTATAAGCGCCCTGGGTAGGTGTATAGAGAGATTCAGGCAATCCTCCGATTGGGCTTCATCTTCTGGGAAGTTGTCCGTTGGAAGCGGAATGTTTGCAGCGTCGGATTTGACGCTGCCCCATGGTTGGATACTGGAGGGACCAGGGACTGTGGCGTCAAAAATACCGTCTTTGTATCTCTCGTTGTTGCTGTTTGATAGGCCTGGGCAGAGTTTCGCGCGTGAGAAACGATGGGAGATGGTGCCGTACGGAAGGCCTAAGAGCTTGATGAAGGCATTGTTGTTTTGATTTGGGCATCTTATTAAGCCAAGCTTGTTATGTCTGATGGTTACATGGGCCATTGTGGTAGGGTTGAGGTATGTTCATATTGTGTGAGGTATCTGGGTAGTACGCCAGTAGTCGATCTAGGAGTCGTGACGTCAAGTAAGTTAGGTCGACACTACCGAACAAAAAAGGGTATAATGCTCAGATTGACCCTAGTTCTCTTTAAAAATCTCCTAAAATCGTAGAAGGGTATAGCTTGTATGATAGTATTACTGATGTTGCTGTCATCTGCCAAAACGTTATCATTGGCCAAATGTAGTTAACCGCTTGACCTAACAGCATTTGTAATACTTGCACCAGCAAAGCAATGTTGCATTCTAAAGCTTGCGATATCAAGAAACTTTAGGCTTCTTGTTCTCAGTTGAACGGATGAATCTTGTACTATTTCCAGAAATATCAAGAGATGGTTCCTGCGTAAGTGATACCAGAAACCACTGTGCTGGAACTACACTAGCATCACTAGCAGTCTCCAATTATTAATCACGATGCATGGAGAAACATGTTTGGTGATATGATTGCTTCTATCTTTCGTGTTTGGTATCAATCTCGGATAGTTATCTTGTAGCCCCCACTAAATGACCCGCCAGCGTTTGCGCCTTCTCCATGTGGCTAGAACTATGACGGCTAGCCTAGATTTTCACATGAGCATAGAAAAGCTTAGCCACCCACCAAAAGCTTGGTACTCGAAGTGATTGAACTTCGTTTTGCTTCGATTGAGACTGTTCTACGGTCCTCGTGTGCAAAATGATCAAGTTCCTCCTCCTTGCTTCGCTCACTGGCGGGGCATTGGCTCGTTCTGTTGCCTTGTCCAATAAAAAGCGCAGCAACATCACTAACCTCAACGTCGAATTATCTGTTACTAACGGGCTCTTGGATGCACCTACCGATGGTCGCATTGTATTGATGTTTGCGCCTGCTGGAACCGATCCTCTCGACGACACCGATGTCACTTCATCACCCAACAAGATATTCGGAAAGAACGTGTACGGGTTTGGATCGGACAAGGCCATCACATTGTCTGGTGGTGGTAACGACAGTACTGCGACTGGAGTCTTTGGTTGGCCAAATCCCAGTCTTGACAACATTGATCCAGGTACCTACAGTGTACAAGCATTCCTCACCAGATACGAGACTGTAACCCGCAGCGATGGATCCAAGGTCAGCCTCCGCTTTCCATGCGGCGATGGTGCGCCAAACGTGAATGGCTTTGGGAGTCTGGTGACACCAGTTACAAACATCACCATATCTGGCCGCCAACAAGTCGTTCAACTGACCTTCAACAACATGACCGAAGTCCCCAACTCCAATGGGAAAGAAATCGGCGGATGCAGCCAGGGCAACTATGAGGACACGGAGCTTCTCAAGCATATCAAGATCCGTAGTAAGAAGCTAAGCAAGTTCTGGGGACGAGACATGTACGTTGGCGCCAACATCGTACTACCAGCCGGCTACAATGCCAATGATACAAAGACACGGTATCCTGTCATCTACCACCAAAACCACTGGGCAGACGGTTTTGGTGCGTACAATTACGGCAAAAACGAGACTTTCACCTCCATCTGGAATAAAGGCATCATCCCCGCAACAGACAGCAAGCCCAAACGGCCAGTTCCCAAATTCATCACTGTCGCCTTCCGCCACGAAGCACCCTACTACGACGACTCGTACGCCGTCAACACCGCAAACCTAGGTCCCTACGGCGACGCCCTAAACGATGAACTCCTACCCTACATCGAACAAGAATTCCATACCATCCGCTCCCCCTACGCCCGCATCCAAGACGGCGGCTCAACCGGTGGGTGGGAATCAATCGCAAACGTAATCTACCGCCCCGACCTCTTCGGTGCCTGCTTCTCTTCCTACCCAGACTCCCTATCATTCTACCGCCATCAGGACATCGCTCTCTACACCGCTTCCAACGCATACACTCGCGATGATGGCAGTAGCGTCCCCAGTATCCGAACCTTTGTGAACGGCACGCAAGTCGTTGAAGCCACCGTCGCGTCCGAAAACCACTGGGAACTCACTTTTGGCACTGCCTCGCGCTCCTTCAACCAGTGGGACGTCTGGAACGCCGTTTTCGGCGTGCAAGGCTACAATAACTATCCACTTGAGCCGTGGGATAAGGTGACCGGCGAGATTTACCGTGACGCTGTGGCGTACTGGAAACAGTTCGATCTCACCGAGTACATCATTGCGAACTTCAAGTCCACTCGCAATCTCGGCACTGCGCTCGCAGACCGGCTTTTCGTCTACGTCGGCTCGTGGGATACGTACTTTCTCAATGAGGGCGTACAGGAGTTTAGGAACAGGACGGATGAGGTCGGTGGGAAGGGTTGGGCGAACGTTACTATCCTACCCGAAAAGACGCATGGAGGCAATTATCAAGATAGGAATATTTGGGATTATCTGGAGTTGGTGGAAAGTTGGGTTAACGAGCATGCCTCCGGGGGTCCCAAGCCGCTTTGTGAAGCGTGTACGGCGCCATCGACGCGTGGCAATGTGTGGGATGAGGTTATCAAATACGGTGGCCGCAAGGCTGCGGTTCAGCGCCAGGCGGATCCCCGGATTCAAGGTGCCGACAAAGTCTCTGTAGGTCAGGTGGTCAGAGCCAGTGTTGGGCGCTGGGATCCGGGTGTCAAGTTGAGTGTTCAGTGGATTCTGAACAGTAAGCCTGCATGCGAAGCATTTGCTGTCCAACAGGGTGCGAATGTGACGTACACGCCGACTGCAAAGGGCCATGTGCAGTTGCTTGTTACGGGGGAGAAGAGAAATTATGCCACTGAGACGAGGAAGAGCCAGAGAGTACTTGTTGGACGGTGATGGTTCTAGTAAGGATATAGATTGGTACAGATGGTATTCCTGTATATTCGATGAAGTCAATGTTTAATACTCATCTTTTATTCCTCTGCGGTCTTCACTACTTTCTGCTCCGAAGACGCTCTTGTAACAAAACAACTATACATAAAGACTGATGGTTCAGTACTTGTGTGAAAATTTCAAGTTCATTCCTTACTTGACGAATCCTTTGGTTGCGGTGTTGACACACGTGATTGCAATATTTCACACATATTCTTTAAACAATCTCACAACATCAAATCACAGTTCAACAGAAGTATTTGCTCGAAAGATCATTGATTGAGAAATCCACTTATCGTGGAATGTCCTCTGCCCTAACCATAACACCAGTCATGTGACGCCTTTGTGAGTGATGAAATAAGCTGGATAACATAATGTGAAGGAAAAGGAAACGCCTACTTCTCATGACCCACTTCAGAAGCCATGAAGGTCTAGGATGATGGACAGTTCTAGCCTTGGGACCTTCAACGCGCATGCCAGGAACCAGTGGATGGAATGCTGGTCTTGGCAATTACTAGGACAAAGCATGCCCTTATCCGTTGTGCAGCAACATGTCGATAAGAAAACGAAGGCAAAAAATATGATGGGCTCAAGCTTCGCCAAATAGGCGGGCAGTAATGTCGCCCATGTAAGCCTCTTCCAGCTCATAGTCCTCACCGCCCATGCGATCGATGCCGACATACTCAAAGGCTTCTACGACAATCTCAACGTCGAAGCCCATTGCCACAAAGCGGTCTATTAAGTCCTTGTTATAGCCCCGATATGCTGCCAGTTTGGACTTTTCTTCGTTTTGCTTTGCTTGTTGAGCTTTCTTCTTGATTGAAGCAGCCGTGGCACCACCGCTGCCTTCTGCGATTTCCTTTTGTGGCGCACCGGCGTACTTGACCGCCCACTCACGAGCCTTGTGCTCAAACTCGGCCGGGTTTCGAATGAGCATGCCAGCGACTTCTGCGTCTTGGGGATCCTTTGGTTCGGGTGTGCTGAGGAGAGATTGGAGCGAGATGAGGGCTGATTTAATGGTCAGGACTGGCGACCATTGGGACGATAGTGTGTCCAGACAGATGGCGCCCTGTGCTTGTTAGGTTTGGGTGGCTCTAAGCAGAAGATCATGGCAGCGCGGGCACTCACTGTCTGTGAACTGACGTTGGGGTGCCAGATCTTGGTGTCGAACTTCATGACAGGCGGGCGGAAGGGATACTCGTTGGGAATCTTGATGTCGACAAGGTAGGTGGCACCCTCATATGGGGTATCGGGCGGCCCCGTGAACTGGCCGCGCAGATGTGTGAGATCATCGCCATTTCCTGCGGGCTCGACAATGATTTTGGAGTGCTGGTCGTTTTTGATATCGGCAATCTCCTTGGCAATGCGCCTGCTTCGGTTCGATGCAGCCATGGCAGCGTGGTGGTGGAGTGTGTGCAGTTGAAAGTGAGGCGGGGAAGAGGAGGCAGGGCAAGGCTGGAGGAAGTAGGCAACAAGTGGGTGGTGGGTGCAACCGGGGTATTTCTAGACGTGAGAGTCAGCCTGAGGCCCATAACGACCGGTGCGGGGAATGCATCGTGAAGACGGTTGGAGAGCGTGTTTGGCAATCTGCAGCCATAGACGTATGCTGGGCCAGAATGGGACAAGCAAAACACGCCACCTAACCGTACCGTATGAGAGTGAAGGCCAAGTACGTACCCAGTGAAGGACGTAGGAAGCTCACCGGCGGGGTTGAAGCTCGACGGCGTGGATCCTCTAGATGGTTCGAGACACAAGCAGTAGACGGGATGGGCGTGTTTGTGTGCCTGTTTAAACGAGGAAGTTTATCAGACAAAGTCTGGTGCGTCTGTCCTTGTAAAGTCTATATAAATGTAGCATGTATGGATTGGGGTTGGCAGAGCTGGGGCTCCTGGCGGTATCGAGTGCAGTGACGCCACAGCGGACTAGTCCCGACCCCCGACATGCACGAGCTTCGCCATCAGCACATCAACACCTCTTACAAACATCCACGGCCTCACAAAGCCTCCATCGCCTTCACCCCCACCACGCGCGCCCGGTCATCCTGTCATTGATCTCCTTCATTGGTATACACGCTTGATCCACTCACTTCTGCCTGAACAGGTGTCATGGTATGTAACATTGCTTCTTCCCCGAGCGGCAACCACGATATGCTGACCACGCCTAGGGTAACCAGCAGTCGAGCGCAGGAGGCGGGCCTCCAGGTGATGATAAGAGCAAGAAAGACAAGGTGTGTACCAACTGCCATCTCAGGCTTGACAGCATTTGCGAGTCCGCCATGCGGTGTCTCAGCCCAGACACTGACAGCCGCCTTGTAGAAGGATAAGCCAAAGTACGAGCCCCCACCACAACCCACGACCCGCATCGGCAGGAAGAAGAAGAAGGCCGCTGGTCCCAGTGCCGCCGCAAAGCTCCCCACCGTCTACCCGACCGCGCGATGCAAGCTACGATATCTCCGGATGCAGCGCATTCACGACCACCTATTGCTAGAAGAGGAATACGTTGAGAACCAGGAGCGCCTCCGCAAGGCAAAGGCCGTCAAGGAAGGAAATGCGCCTGCCGCATCAACCGCCGGGGAAGGTGCGGAAGACCGGAATGCCGACGAGCGTTCGCGCGTCGACGACATGCGAGGCAGTCCCATGGGCGTTGGCAATTTGGAGGAACTCATCGACGACGACCATGCCATTGTCTCGAGCGCGACTGGCCCCGAATACTATGTTTCCATCATGTCTTTCGTCGACAAGGATCTACTCGAGCCTGGCGCGAGCATCCTCCTGCACCACAAGTCCGTCTCCGTGGTCGGTGTGCTCACAGACGATGCCGATCCGTCCGTCTCAGTCATGAAGCTCGATAAGGCACCCACCGAATCATACGCAGACATTGGTGGTCTTGAGTCGCAGATTCAAGAAGTACGAGAGGCCGTCGAGCTGCCTCTTCTGCATCCTGAGCTGTACGAGGAGATGGGCATTAAGCCACCGAAAGGTGTCATTCTGTACGGTGCCCCCGGTACCGGAAAGACGCTGTTGGCCAAGGCTGTCGCCAACCAGACAAGTGCCACGTTCCTGCGCATCGTTGGTAGTGAGCTTATCCAAAAGTACCTTGGAGACGGTCCCAGGCTAGTCCGACAGCTGTTCCAGACAGCTGCTGAGAACGCTCCCTCCATTGTCTTTATTGACGAAATTGACGCCATTGGTACCAAGCGTTACGAGTCGACTTCGGGAGGTGAACGAGAAATCCAGAGAACTATGCTGGAACTCCTGAACCAGCTGGACGGTTTCGACGACCGTGGTGATGTCAAGGTCATCATGGCTACCAACAAGATTGAGACGCTAGACCCTGCCCTGATTCGTCCTGGTCGTATTGACCGAAAGATTCTCTTCGAGAACCCTGATCGTAAGTTGCGACATCCTTTCATGTATACCAGTGCTGACCATTATCAGAAACCACCAAGAAGAAGATTTTCACTCTCCACACCTCCAAGATGTCGCTCAATGAGGATGTCGATCTTGACGAATTCATCAACCAGAAAGACGACCTCTCCGGTGCTGACGTCAAGGCCATCTGTTCCGAGGCCGGTCTCATGGCCCTACGTGAGCGTCGTATGCGTGTAAACATGGAAGACTTTAGGACTGCAAGGGAGCGTGTGCTCAAGACGAAGACTGAGGGTGAGCCTGAGGGCTTGTACTTGTAGGTTTGAGACACAAGTTATGTCTTGTATCATATTTCCAGCCTTTAGCTACACGCCAGTGTGCTGGTTGCAGTCAAAGCTTGGTTATCATAGAGCCATAATTCCATGACCAGTCGTCTTCTGTGGTATGTTGTGACTTTACATGATTCACGTGAGTTTTCAGTGCGTTTGTTATTGCTATGCTGAAAGTATTCATGTGCCGGACGATGGGATTGCCCAATGCCATGCGCTCTAGTCGTTCCTTCCATCTCCAAGGCCTCACTTTTGACTAATCGTGCCACGTTATGAGTCAAATCTGACCATAGCCTCTTTCATTCTTCTAGCATTTCACCTGGTTCCCTCTAGAATCATGCAGCTTTCATGTGAAAATGTATACTTTACCCATGGATACTCATAATTCCAGATTCATTATAATGAAAACATCATCAATTCACCTAGGTATGTCTACAGGCGCCGAATCAAGAAGCTCAATGCCCGGCAGTGAAGAGCAGAATACCCATTATGAAGTGAAAGTGCGCAAGCACAAAGGCTGCGGAGGGTGGACCGGATGGCGCAAGAGTGAGAGGACGGCGCCAGACTGCTGCCTTAAGGTATTTATACTCACCAACAGGTTCTTTTTGGTCGGGTTCACTTGTTAGCTTCCCTTTCCAGTCAACTGCAACCCGTTTCCTACGAACAGGCTTTTGCTTCTAGTTGGTGGGTTGACCAGTCGCCGTCAGTGTTCGCGAAAAGTCTAGCCACGATCCCAACACAATCCATTCAGCCTCTTACCATGAACATTGCGGCCCCAACCTTCAACGCGCTTAATAAGCCTCAAAAGCGCGCTCTAATCTTGCGAGATCAACTCCGCTACGTCGACCCGCAACATCTAAATGGGTTCCTAGAAGGAGTCAGTGAAGACGAGCCACCGACGTACACAAAAGTCAATGGTGTCATCCAACCTAAACTCACCCTGGTCACACTCAAGGTAGAAGCCACAAACTTTGACCTTGGAAATGTGTTGCTCCCTGAGGAAAAGAATTCCATCTATCGGGTCCATCTAATAGTCAATAATGGTCATATAGAGATGCGCGCCGAAGATCCGCTTCCGCAAGACGATGACGTTCTCGACTCTGTGCCCATTCATGGCTTCATTGCTAAGGGCATGGTGCCTTTGTTCAGGGAAAAGTTCCATGCTATCTACTCTCGAATGAACAAGATCAATGAAGCTAGGCGGGCAGCTTACAACATGGCGAACCAGGCGCCAACGCCCGTTCACGATGGAGATGTATGTCATAATAAACTTATGTTTGTCACACTGACATATGGTTGCGTGTTTGGTTATATTAGGAAAGATCGCTAACTCTTCTTAGACTCTCACAAGGCTCAATCTTCCCAAGCGTGAGCAAAGCCAGCCAGCTTCACAGTGTAGGCATCCTATTCTTGCACCCAATACTAAGACTAACAGATAACAGTAAATCAGAATGTGTCATACCAGGTCAAGCAGCATATTTCCAACAAGCGTAAGCGCACAGGTCTTGACACAATCCCCGAAGACACAAAGAGCAGAATATTCGATGCCATTCCAAGCAACATCAAAGTCAACCTCTTCAACAGCATTGTGGAAGCCGCTATTCCAAACTTTGACAACGTGATGATGGCATCCTGGAATGTCGTATCCATCTACTCCGCCTGCGGGAGCGACTTCCCCGACCTCCACCGGTCAATTGTTACCTTGAAGAGCGTACTCCAGGATTTCGACGAGTCGTTTGGTAAACGCGTTGATCGAGAGACCCCGAATTACCGGTACGACTTCTGCGGTCGTACACAGGGTGACGAAAATGGAGGTGGTGATGGAGACTGCACACCAGACGAGTATAGACACAACGGTAGAACTCGCCCCATCTCACACGCCCCTGTCAACAACGAAAACGCTGAAGGGCCTATTGATCAACCAGAGAGCTCCAATACTGACCAACAAATCTCTAAGCACAAGGACATTGCCACACCAAACAACGGCACTGAGCAAACCAGCGATGAAGAGAAGCCAAACATATCGTCCCCCTTTCGACTACCCCGCCCCGCAAACTCGTCAGATAGAGAAGCACGAGAAATGGCCCAAGACGCAACACAAACTTCTCACAGGAATCCTCATTCCACTTCCACACTAACCCCATTCAGCCCCAAGTTCCCGTCCAGAAAATGCATCAACCCCCGTTCTGCTACACCCAACATCAGACTTCAGAATTTTGGCACGCCAATATATTCTCGCGAGGACTTGAATAGCAGAGCTTCTCAGCCTGTGACCCATTCAGCTCGTTCCACGCCTGCGCCCAGACAGAGCACGTCGGGTACGGCGCCCGTGGCGAATATGGTGCCGAATGGGCAGAAGAAGAAGGATGATAGAGATGAAAGGGATGGAGAGTAGATTGCTTGCTCTGGTATCTTCGAAAGCGGGGGAAGTGAATGTGAATTCCGGAAAGAATGCAGAGTCCGTAGTGGCAGTACGGTAAGGCATACTTACACATCATCATCAAGCATTCTCAGAGCGAGTAAGGAAAAAGGGAATCAGTAGGCCCGTGAGATTGTAGCTACACAGTTCCAATGCAGAAAATGATGTAACTTGCTATTTCCATCTACAATGCATACAGACACGTCGTTACTCGTCCACGCATGCAGCCCAGCGCTGTACGCAAAAAGCCGCGGGTCCAGACTTTTTCAACAAGAGTACAAAAAAAAAGAAATGAAAAGAAGAGATGTTGGTGTATCATCACGCGTTGAAGTCAAAGAAAAGAGCAAAAAAAAAAGGAAAAACGCCTACTCCATGCAAGATCGGCCCAACGGCCCGCATCGGGAAAGAGGAAAAAGCAAAGAGAAAAAGAAGGTCGCGTATTGAAATTCCAAGCCAAACCCCCCCCTCCTCCCCCCCACTCAAAGTTCTGGGAAACAATCACTTACTTATACTCCGTTACTCCCTTCTCCTCTTCTCGTCGTAGTTACTCATCCACCCCGACTCTCGTCACCCCCCTCATCATACTGACTATGTGCCCTCCTCAACGGGCTCCTCTTCTTCTTTTTCCCCGCCCCACCACGACCACCAGCCCGCTCTCTATCCTTTGACTGAAGATGCTGCGATGACGGAGATGAGACTGGCGAAAGCGGTTCCTGATTCTGTTCTTCGGCTTTGAGCAAGTCCATTGCGCGATCGACTTCTTCCCACGAAGGGCGGCTATCGCGTGTTCCGTTGGGAGTTGCGGGACCGGATTGAGTGGCTAGGACTTGGATGCGAGCGGCTTGGTCTTCTGACATGGGGGTTGGGGGCATATGGTCGGGGTTGTGCTCGCGGACGGGTGTGGATTGCAGGCTGTCGAGGCGGGGGGAGAGACTGCTGCGGCGGCGGCGGGCAATGGGGGTGTCGGGGATGGGAGAACTGCATTCGGCTTGGACGGGGCTGCGTAGGCCGTCGGTTTCGGCGTCGCTGTGGTGGTCGCTGAGGCCGGCGGAGGTGTCGCTCTTCCACATTTTGCGGAAGGTGCTGCGGCGCCGCGCCATGCCTGCTGTGTTGGGTGTGTTACGTGTTGGCGATGTCTCGAAGAAGCTCGTGTACTTGTTGCCCAGCTGGTGCACAATTGGGACATCTGCACTAGATCCCAGCGTGCCGGACCGTACAAAAAGCACTAAACCAAGGCACAAGAGCAATAGTGTGGACTGTACCACAGCCATTCTCTTTTGCCAAACGAGCTCGTCCGCCAGCAAACTCAGCCTCGTGCCAATCTCGCCCATCTCAGACTTTTGTCGCTCCTTCATACTCTCCAGCTCAATCACTGTGCTCTGCCACAACTGATCATACATGTTGCGGAAACTTTTGAGTTCAATCATCACTGTGCTATTTAGGTGATCTAGGAACTTCTCAGTCTTTGCTAGCTGCCGCTTCTCTACTTTCATAAACGCGTCCCGAAGCGCGCGAGACTGCTCCTCAATGTACTGCAATGAGAGCGTGCTGTTGGCCTCGAGATACTGAAGGCGCTTATGTATCGACTTGAAGAACGACTCTTGAGTGGATGGCGTTGGAGCATTGGGCTGGGTAGCCGAGCCCCGCCCTTGCGACTGCGCCTGTGGAGGAACGACTGTGCCATCACTAGAAACTTTGGACAATGAACTGCTCGAGGATCCTGACGCTATCGATTCGGTTGAGGAAGTCGTGGGATTGTCATTGGGTGGTGCAGAAGGCGAGGTGACCGCCACGGAATCGGGTGTGGAGCCGTGGACTTGGGATGGGGTCTCGGCCTTTTCCGTTGTCGAAGTTGCAGTGGGGGCATTGTTTTCTCCAGAAGCTGTTATATTCAAGTCTCTCAAGTTATCCGTAGGGCTTGGCGAGGAAGCCGAGCTTTGTTCTGAGGCCTGTTGATTCTGGGGCACATCGGTCATTTGACCACCTGATTGCTCATTTGCAACTGTAGACGAGCCATAGGCCTCGGAGGATGGGCTGGGAGGGCCCGGTTCTGTATAAGGCTCGGGAGTGCTCTGATGACTGGTTGTATCGACGACCTGTGACGCTGCGAAGCTCACACCATCGTCCTTGAGAGCTTCGATGGGTATGTCCTCTGGAGGCAACGGCCCGCTGTCCGCCGCCGGTTTCTTGACTTCGACACCCTCAGCCTCCAGATCTTCGTCGTCATCGATTCCTCTCGCCTCTTCCTCTTCTTGTCTGAATTGCTCCAACATTGTAGTGCCGTGCACACGTAGTAAGCTAAGTGGACAATAGTATTCATTTCCGTACTGCGTCAAAAACTCGACGCGAAGATATCTCGCCCAAATCTGTGGCTCGGTGATGAGAAAAGGCTGAATGTCGCGAGAGTTGCGTGCTTCAAACGTGCCCAGGGTCCGCCACTTTTCCATCTTGACAGGATAACGGTCCGACACGCTGACTCTAAAGTGTCGGAACATGGACGAAAAAAACTCATAGTTGGCGAGAACAACAGTATCTACTAGGATGTCGTCGCACAACTCAACTATGAGGAACTTGTTGTCGGCCGAGCATATGTTCAACATATAGCTGTCCTTGTTTTCGACCAAAATCGAAGAGGAGCTTTTTGCCTGCTTGTTGGCTTTGAGAACAGTGGCAGCACAGTCAAAGGAGGCGTAGTTGAATCGCTCCTTGCATGTCTTGCCAGCGTCTTTGCTTAGCGCCCACGAACCTGGAGCCACTTTGCCGTCGCCATTCGCAGCCTTCGTAGCCTCAGCATTGTGCCTGGCTTGCTGAAGACCGTTTGCTACGCCCCCCTCTTCTGGGCGTCCAAATCCGCTAAAATCAATCGAGATTTCGCCCTCATCGCCAAACGAGTCCAGGGCGTTGACATTGACGGGTCGCCGACGAGGAGCTTGATTTGATGCTGCCGGCCTTCCCTGCCCGACATTCTCAGGCGACTGACCTGCCTTGGCCAGATTCTTCTTCTTCCACTCCTCAAACGACAAAAAGTTTGCATTGTCAAAAGGCGAGTCTACCTCGAGCTCTAGCTCCGGCTGCGTGCCTTCGGTACCACTGCTTGCTGTACTTGGCGCGGCGCCAGTTACGTCTGGTTGTGATGATGCGTCCGAGTTGGCGTTCTTTCTCTCCTCGTTTGCGATACCCTCGGGTCCCACCCATATTCCAGGGGCTGGAGTTTGCAGACCTGCGATGGCCGCTCCTTCAACGCCTGTACCGTTCACAGTGGCCGTCTCTCCTGGCGCCGACCAGCTCGTCTTTGCGCATTGCTGCGGTAGCGTGTGTGTAATGTAGTTGATGGTGCGGTACGGAGAGGTGCTCTCGCTGTCGGAGTATCTTCGTGCAGACAGGGGCGAAGGCGAGGGCGAAGGCAAAGGCAATGAAGTGGCTTGCGATGTATGGTGTGTCGTGGCACCCGAGTATGCACCAGCAGCGTTTTGTTCAGCAGCGTTTTGTTCAGCAGTCGTCGTCTCATTCGCCGCCGTCTCAGCGAGTACCGATGTGGATGTACTGCATAGCAGCAAAAGGATGGTCCAATTATGGAGCGAGGCGCCGGTCGTGAGCATTGCTTGGGTGCATGTCTTGCGCAAGCAGGTTACAGGGCCAGGTGGCAGAGGGAGGCCTGAGGTAGTTCCAGGTGGCCTGTCCGATATTAGAGATAGATGACATGGGGTACCACCCAAGTTTCTGGGGGGAAAGCGCAGCCACGGAGGAATGCGCGGCGTGAACAGGCGTTCGTGTCTGACACGTGTGGCTGTTTCACCGCTTCCATGGATGAATTGCTTCAGCACAGCGCAATGTTTAGCGAAGCCAATGACGCTGCCAAGAGCACGACATGAAGGCTTAATATAGCAACCACAACTCTTGCCATCAATCTTGTCATTTGAATTTCTCATCAGGTGCATACATGTACGATTATTGTTTTTGTATTCTTATGCTTCAATCATAAATCCCAAGAGCTTGAGGGCTTTGCCGTGTCACATACAGTACTGAGCCCATTTCCCAACCAAGACCAAAACAAAGGAGAGGCATGCAAAGACTCAACCAGAGTGTCGTAGCGTGGCACGCGACACGCTCATGTACAAGATTGCGCGCTGTTCGTATAATCATTCCATCAAGGTTGTCGTCCTGCACGTGATCCACAAGCAGGTTATCAACCAAGTCCGATTACCAGTCGTCGAGTCTATGCCCAATCGTCCAACCGCCCCGCCAAAAGACATACCAGCCGCCAGCTTGATCAGGGCAGCCCATTGCTCCTCGCCCTCATGCGCCATCGTCTAGTACTCATGTGTATCGTTATGGTGATCCGTGTTGTTGCTGAAAGAAAACGCCATACGAGAGTGCAACAAGTGCCGATGCCCAAACGGTTTCGCTATACTATGGGACCAAGCGTAAAAGGGGTATGTCCAAAAAAAGAAGAAATCCAAGTCGAGTAAGAAATGAAGGCAAACATCCAGGGGCAAATGGCCGAAGATAAGGTGTTAAAGGAGCCGCGGGAAAAGGCTAAAGAATAAGAAGGACCAGCCTGGGTGGAGTTGGTTTAGAAGCCTTCGTTGCCTGCGCGGCAGACTTTAGCCTCGGAAACCCACTCCGATGCAAGGACTTGGTGCGCCGTCAAACGACGGGCGGGTATAGGATCGAGAATTGAGTAGATGACGTTACGACATTGTCGCTAGATACGTGTTAGCAGCTATTCCTCGTAGCGATTTGTAGAGAATCATGACTCACTCTTCGCAAAACCTCAATAGGCCGGTATCCCTCCTCCTGTTTTCGATCCTCAAGGTAACGGTCGAAGAACTCGTCCTCGCCCTTTTGAGCAACACGCCACAGGTGGCGTCCCGTCCTCATGGCCATGTAGATGATACCACAGGCCCACACGTCGACAGCACGAGGGTCAAATTCCTTATCAACGTATTCTTCAGGCGCAATGTAAGGAGCTGAGCCACACAGGCCAGCAGTCATGTGGGCTTCCTTTTCCCAAGCCATACGGAAGCACTCGCCGTTACCAAAGTCGGTAATTTTGATGGAACCGTGGGTTGTCAAGAGCAGGTTTTCGGGTTTTAAATCACGATGTGCGACACCCATCTCATGCATGTACTCTACACCGCGCATCAGCTGCTTGAAGAAGCAGTCTGCCTCGGCAACTTCGAGCTGGCCAGCGGCGAGGACCAGGGTATACAAATCACCACCAGAACAATACTCCATGACTTCACAGTATGTGCCCTTTTCGTCCTGGAGCAGATCGAGCGTGGTGATGACGTTGGGATGTTGCATGGAGGAGGATATACAAAATTCAGATGTCAGGCGCTTTTGATATCGCTTGGCAGACTCGCCAGGTCTTTGCTTGAACTCCTTGACGGCATATAGTTGTTCTCGTTTTGAGTCCTTGGGGTCCTGCTTGTGTGCGACACGAACAATACCAAAGGCTCCACGGCCAACAACCTCTTGGCACTTGCCATACTTTTGGACCAACGTCTGGGGGAGGGCGTTGACGGCATTCTTCTGCTCTGCAAGCTTCTCCTTTTCGTTGCGCATAACATCGACCCAGTTGGACATGAGACTCAGCGGCTGGTCCTCTGGAGCCTCACCCTTCTTCTTGCCCAACATCAAGTTCTGGAACATGTCTGAGAGTTTCTCCTGGCGCTTGGCAACCTTGAGGTGGTGTTCGTGGGAGCCGTCTTCGTTGAGCCAGAAGCGCTTGTAGGGCGCCGTAGGGCCATCTTTTCTGTTGACGGAGCCCTGGCGCACTGGCGGGGGACGCCCGTTGGCAGTCGCGCCATTTGTGGCTTTGACGTCGCCGTTCTTGTCGGCGTTGGTAGAACTCTTGATACCCATCATGCTGCTGATGCGCGACGTCATGGTGGGCTTCTTGGGTTTGAGCAGCGCTTCTGCGGCAGCTTGCACACTACTTGCGCCGGAGTGGCTCACGGTGGGAGTAGGACTCGATGGAGCGACAGGGCTAACGGCCTGCGGGAGAGCCAGAAGTGTATCTGGTTGGGAGTGGACCGACGATGCAGTCGAGGCCGAGGCCGAGGCCGGGGGAGAGCCGACGGGTTTGGCTGTCGTGGTAGGCGGGCTGGTGGTGGTCGGGGCCGCCATGGTGATACCTCTTTGTCTGGTGTGCACGAGGAATGCGCGACACGGCTTCGAGGTAAAGGGTGGGGGGCAGGCGGGAGCTCACTGGCAGCAGTGGCGGTGGTAGGAGTGGCAGTGGTAGTGGGAATAGTAGCAGCAGAAGCAGTTGTAGTAGCAGAGGTTTGGAGACGCAGGTGTCTCGCGGGCAAGAAGCCCAGGGTGAGTTATTGCACGGCGGTCAAAACGGCGTATCTTCGTCGAGGGTGGGTGGTGGAGACAAGGTTCGGCAGGTGCGCGTGAGGGTTTGGAGGCGCAAAAACACGGTGGCGGCGTGGTCGGGTGGGCGGAGTGGGCGTGTGAATAAAAGTAGTCTACGTATGAAGCAAGGCGACGATCAAGGGCGTCTTGAAGGGTGCGAGGTCAAAGGCGTCTTTGAATTTGCTTGCGGTCTCACGGGACACTGGGGAGCCACACAGGGTGGCTGTGCAGCAGATGATGTCGATGGGTGGACGTTGGCCGACGGATCCGCGACTTGCGCACCAACAAAGCCAGCAGCGCAGCGAGTAGCAGGCTCGGCGATACTTTTCAACAAGAAGAAAGAAAAACCAGAAGGCAGAGCTGGGACGGGTGGCGGATCAAATATTGCCTTTGTGCGAGGGGTACACCCATGGTAGATGGTGCACTGCCCGGCCGTCGTGTACGGCTTTCTAGATGAGGCCTGGCTTGCGGGATTTTCGACATGTTTTATTTTGTACGCCAGTGGTTGCGAGAGCCAGTTGACCGCTGCGTGAGATTTGCAGCGGCCACCAGCTACGGGCCATGGACAATGGGCCATTGGCCAAGGCACTGGGTCGCTGGGCCCTGGCCGACAGCTGCTGCAAGCCGACGGCATCGAGGTCAAAGGCGACGACGCATTGTTAACCTCATACTTGTGGACCGCGGATGGCCCAGCGAAAACTCTGCCAAGTGCTGGGCTGGCCCACGCAATTAGGGATCAAGAGAGCCAGCCGCGTTTGTCCAGATTATCAGATAGTAGGTACACATGCTACTATGTACATGGACACAAGTAGCCACGCAAGCACAGTGACGCCACTGCCCTTCCCACCTGTCCGTCCCGGAGCATGGCACCACCACCACCACCACCATCATCATCATCATCATCACCATCATCACAACCACGGCCAGCCACCACTGAATTCAGGCACAATCATCCCGCCCCGAATCCCGAGTTCGTCCGATGGCCGTTGGTGGTAGAGTAATTCCGCCTGGATCTACAGTACATATGACGTGCCGACAATGACACTTGTTTACATATTACAAATTAGGCCACAAGAAGCGCAGGTCTGCTTCCAACCCACGCCCATGTCGACACCAACGTACGAGACCCTGCTCTCTGATAGTCTGGCATTCTCCCCATTAGTCTTCCTACTTACATAGACGCAGCCATGCAGCCATACGCACAAACACAGCGCCGGCCTCGTCCAAGCATCCGCCATTGCCATGGCACGCGCGCAGCCAAGCGAGGGGCTGTACGATTAGCAACCCCCGCATCCCAAGGGCGTCGACATGCACACCGCATTTCGCTACACAACCCAGTCGCAGCCCCCCAGCTCGCAGGGCCTGTCGACACGACAAAGCCGTTGGTAATAAACAACTGTCGGCCACCCCACCACGACGGTCTGACCACTCAAGACCCTCCCACAGCGGCCTGGCACGTCTGCACGGCCTTTTCGACAACTGGCGACGGGCGACGGGAGTCCTTGCATGCAGCTTGCCTTGTGCACGGCCCTGTGATGCTTCCGTCGCCTTGGTAAGAACCGTTGTCTTGGGGCGCTGCAACGTGACCGGCCCGGCCCAGCCAATGCCTCATGGTCAAATACATACACACACTACTCGCATACAGTAAGGACTTCGTGTGCGTTTGTCAGCCGTGGCCAGCGTGACGGAAAGAGGAAAAAATTGGTCACGGCCACGTCTAGTCTCCACGACTGAGACACGGCTGGCGGGCAGTGGGCAGTGGGCAGTGGGCAGTGGGCAGTGGGCAGATGGATGTTTTTTTGATTTTTGCCTCGGCATGAGGCATACTAACCGCGCTTGTTCCTTCCGCACTTGGCCTTGATAGTTGCCTCTATTCTGCTGCTCAAGCATGGGCTGTTTTTGTACCAATCGCGACTTCCGTGATGACAAACTCACAAACCACTCAACAAGTTTTTTTTTCCTTCTTCCCATACGTCGTATGTCCACACACCACCCAAGCCACGGTCCCTGAGCTATCTTCACATCCAACTCACACATAGCCGCCCACCCCCACTACAATTACCCGATCCCATCCCATCCTCCGCGTTTAACATTGCCTGGACCCTGTTCCAAGACAACCAAGCCCTGGGCCCATCTTTTACCATTTGTGTATGGTAACACCCGTCCGTTCCCAAAAAAGCTTGCCTCACTTTTCTGCTCACGGAAGTCGCATGCGGAAGGTACGGGCAGATCGGGGAACCCGGTGGAACGGGTAAAAAGGTCGTGCCCGCATATAAGTAAACAGTGGGCCGATTGGCCTGCATGTGTACAAAAATGGACAGTGGGCGTGATTGGCTAGAGGAACACATTGCACACAGAGCGTTGGATACTCTGACACACATACAGTGTTTGCGCATGTGTAGTATTGCACTGTCTAACAACAATATTCTTCATACCCATTCTCAGCGGCTGTTGCTGCCATCTCCCACCTTCTGCCACCCCCGCATCTCCTCACCTCCTTCCGTATCCTCCACAAAAATCCCAAAATCCACCTTTGTTTTCTTGCTTCCCTTGTGTCCATATAGCTCCTTCTCCAGCGCCACCGTGTCCGCCCTTACAAGCTGCTTCTCACAGTATCCCGTCCGCTGTCTCGCCGCCCTCGCCATTGCAAACGCTGCACGTAAAGGCGTCATACGGTATCCCATCTGCACGAGCGTACTACCGCGCTGCGAATCCAGCCATAGTATGTACATGCTTACCACCCATGCTGAAGTCACAAAGACAAAGAGACCGGATAGTAGTGTAGAGAAACCCCATTCGTAAGATGGATGCGCAGTGTCGGGCAGACAGCGCGATTTTCCCTCGAGATAAGTCTCGTTGTAGGCGATGGCCTGGTGGCAGTAGCCGAAGCTTGTGACGAGATCCTGTGCGTCGTAGGTCTTGTCCTTGATGGTTACAGGCACGGTCGAGTTGCACGAGTAGGTTTTACGTGAGTTACGGTCGGGGAAGTTCACGTCTTGGAATGTCTGTGTGTTGGATGTGAAGTTGTACATGCCTGGTGTTACGTAGTTAGCGGTGCTGACAAAATGGTGCCAGATGGAGTGTTTGAACCTACAGCCCAAGCTCATAACTTCGTAGAACTGAGCAGTGCGCCCCATGTCATTGATCTCTTTGCCGGAGTATCTTGTTCCGTTGGGAACCTGACAGTCACCTACAACAAACATCTATTAGCACCCGTCACTGATGTCACCTCATCTCGCATCGACCTATACTTACACATTTCGAGCCGCTGACCCATAAACCACGAGTACTTATCTTTCACCTGTGTATCCACACAGGCTGGCTGCGCGAACGTCTCATTCACCGTCCCCTTGACCATCCACGTCTTCTTCACCGATGACGCCGGCACAATATTATCCACGCCCTCGATATCAATCCACGCCACAGACGTAGCATCGTATCCCGTCATGGCGCCAATCACAATCGGCAAGGTAATGATATACGCCGTAGACCACAGCATGTAGAAAAACAACGCTTTGGTCCTCTTACTCTTCGCCGCCCACAACTCAACCATCAACGTCGCAATCGACTTCAACTTGGGCCCCTCGAGTGCTATCCGCTGAAACGTAACAAACGACGCGGGATGCCTCTCAATCGACTTGAGCAGCGCATCACAAAAGATAATATACGACGCCCATGACGCCAGCAGCTGGAGGCCGCGTCCGATACCAACGTCCCACGCGATGTCGATGGCTTTGACCTGCGAGAATGTGTACTGCCCAAACGTAGTGTCGAGCGCAAACACCTTTTCCATACCTGTGATTGTCGAGTTTGCGGGGCGTCCGCCGATGCTGCCACCGCAGGATATCACTTTATCGAGGAAGAGTGAGGAAAAGGGGGCGCGGCCTGCGTAGGGCGGTGATGTAGCTTCTCCAAGGATAATGAGCGGAACGACCGCCGTGGCGAGAACGAGAATGACGGCGAAGATGTGGTTTCTTGTCTTGGAGGTCCATTTCCAAAAGGACGATTTGGCGCCGGTGTCCAGTGTCTTTTCTTGAGGCGTGTACATGGCATCGTTGGGGACGAGGTTGTCGGTTGAAGGGACAGATGCAATAACGAGTCTCTCCCCCTCTTTCTTCCCCACGCTGCTGCTACCGCTTACATCCATGATGTGTATGTGGGGTGATTTTGGACTTCACGATAGGGCCAAACGCACACCGCCAAGTGGTCAATTGCAGCAGTGTGCCGAACAAACACCACACTTAGCTCTCGCAGCGGAACAATAGACAAAAACAAACTCAATACAAACTTGAAGGTACAAAACAAGAGAAAGAAAAGGGAGACATCAAGATATGTATACACCTATCCCATCGCTAAACACAGCACCCTCCCAGCGCAGGACGCCTGAAAAGCGGAAAATTGTCTTGGAATACAACCAGGCTATGTCACCTTTTCTTCACAACGGGCCGAGTCTGAAGGAATGCAAATTTCCCCTTCCTTCCTTCCTTCTCCACTCGTCGATTTAGCCAGTCAAACTATTCTACGGCTTCGAGTTTAGAAGAAAAAGAAAAAGAAAACGTCTGTGTACTTCTAGTTTACTGTGTACATGGTAGCGTTTTTTTTTGTACACGTCACAACCTGTTCATACTACAAGCGATACTCCACCAAGATATAAAGATAACAAAGGGAAAAAAAAAAGAGAGAATAAGAGCAGTTAGTCAATTACCAAGACCTACATGAACAAAACCCCCCCGTCTCTCTCTCTCTCTCTCTCTCCAAAACCATGCGCATAAAACAGTCAGAAATCCTTCTTGTACATCTTTGGCAAAGCGAGGGAATGGGGTTGAGGGGGAAGGGGTGAGGCTGAGTACTTACCACGAACACACTAGTGGCGGAAAGCGGTTTAGGTCCAGGAACGTGAACCCCTAAAAGTGCTGGGATGACCCTGGCTCGACTCAGCTGTCTTCAAGATAAGCCACCCCAACGGCTGTACTACATTTGGCAATGGGGGTAAAAATACGTCCGCGCAGCAGATGAATGTGGCGCAGGACATGTGTGCAATAACCGTCGTCACCCAATCACATCCATGCTTCCAGTCTGAAAAAAAGAGGATTCCATGTCTTTTTGTCCCGCGCGCCAGGCATATATTGACCGTAAATATATGTACAAAGTGCCATCCAACGTTCAGAGCTTTCTTGCTCGGCAACCTCAGCTCTGAACTGGAGTCCCACTGCGGCTGAGCGTATTGCCAGAGCTGTTGTTTCGAGCAAGAGGCGTTGCGCTCCGACTTCGCTCCCTCTCTCGCTCCCGCTCTTCCGTCTTGACCCGTTCTCGCGCCTCTTCAACCAGTCGCTTGGCTTCTCTGACGTTACGCATCGTTCTGCTCAGCTTGCCCTCCTTACCTTCTTGAAGCTTCTGCAGCTCGCCTCGTGCCTCAATGTCTTCCTTGGTCTTGGTAACAAAACTCTTTAGACTGACCTTGATGTTCTGGCGGAGATCTTGGCCTTCGTCAAATATCGCGTCGCTATCACGGATCGACTTGACATTCTCAACGCGTCGGGTAAGGTAGAGGGTTGGACGGCGGTTTGCGTTGTTGTGCTGATCACGACGCTGTGCAATGATGCGCTGGACCTCTTCTTCATAAGCGGCTTCGTAGACATTGATATCCACATTAGACGGAGATTCGGAAACTACACATCCTTCTTCAGGTGCTGGCTGAAAGTTCTCGCCGGTTCCAATGTTGAGGAAGAGCGTGTCCTCTAGCGGGTTATGCGCCTGTCCTTTACCAATGGGCGTGGTTGGTGAAGACGCCGACGGAATGGTTCCTGTTGGACTAGAGATGGATTGAATTGGACCGGGTCGGATCGCCAGATTTTCGCGTGAAATTTTGCCCTCTGAAAAGCCCGGAGAGGTTTGCATAGTCGGACTGCTGGTGGCAGTGAGTCTACTGGGGCGCTTTCCTGCTTCTGTACGGAAACCAGGTTTGGAGTATGCCATGTCGTCCATATTGTTCGGCACTCTTTGTCCTTTATCATCGACCTTGATAGGGTGGTGCACCCCCTCCGCAGAAAGTGCAGCCTCGACTGGCCGCCGGTCATGCGTGTCCTGTGATTTTGATTTGCGCAACGCTGATGGCCGCATAGACAAGGGAGGCTGCACAATGCGCGAGGCACTTCCTAGTATACTTTCTATCCGGTCTGGTCGTCGCCTGAACAATAGTTGCTTGAAGCGCTTTACTGCACGTACCTGTCTGTTGTTAGCTTGGGATGGATGTAAGAATTGCACGGATGCAAAGGGAAGACATGCACCTACCACTGTCACAAGGTGGCCCATGTTGCCGGTAATGGCAGCGTTGACTTCCTCGTCTGTAGGTGGTTCAATAATCACAGCGACATTCTCAGACTTTGCCAATAAAGGGTCCGTTCCGTTTCGTGTGACCCATGGGTGTTCCTGTAGGTGTCAGCTCTGATATCTTGGGACTAGACGTTCAAACTCACTCTGATTTCCTCCATGGTTATCCTCTTCTTTGGATCTTTTTCCATAAGCCTCATTAGCAAATCTTTGATGTCGTCGCCGCATTCTGTTTCAAACTCCAGTGGGTCCATTCGTATCGATTGGTACAGCTCGATCATGCCGCGTTTTTCAAAGGGTATCCGCCCAAAGAGGAGACAGTATAGAGTGCATCCCATTGACCATATATCCGCAGCTCTTCCTGAGACCTGGCCGTGTTTGGCCACGCACAGTTCCGGTGGCATAAAAGCAGGTGAGCCAGCAGACTTGGCCGTCTTCATCTCGCCTTCCTTGTCGAACATTTCCGAAACACCAAAATCGACAATTTTCAGCACATCCTCTTCGGTGACCAGGCAATTGTCAGGCTTGATGTCTCGATGGATGATGCCCTGGGCATGTACTGGCGGTGGTTAGCGCTAGACGGAAGCACATGGCACACTAGACGTACGGTACTCTAAACCCAATATCATGTCTCTGAACCAACACCGACATTGCTCCTCGCTGTAGGGGTCGGCACGCTCCTCGAGGCCGACTTGCATGACAACACCCTTCTTGCACATCTCCATGACCATGTAGAGCGAATCCTCTTCGGGGTCGTCGAGCACTTCGATCAATGTGACGAGGTTCGGATGGTGCAGCTTTTTCATAATGGCGATCTCTTCCTTGATGAGTTCAAAGGCATTGTTTTCTTCGGTTGTCGAATGTCGGTGGAGCGGGGAATTGAAGCCTATGCCGGCTGGCAGCGCGCGCATTCGTTTACTCGCCGCTGGCCGGCGGAGGAGGTTGGATTGTGCCCGTTTTCGCAGTCGCGACTTTGAGAACTCCTTGACAGCCTACGCCATATGTCGTCAGCTACAGTCATTGTGTGTACCGCCCAGGTTACCCGCATCATTATATCAGGCATTGCGCCTCTTCCCCATGGCCAGCGGTGTCTAGAGAGCTGGTATCCTCACATATTCTTGACCATACTGGTCTACAGCGAGGTGAACAGCACCAAATGAGCCGCGGCCAATCTCCTGTTTCACCAAGTATTGGTTGATGCGATGTTGGGCGCTGCCGTCATCTTCGCTATTGCTGTATTCGGACCGCGCATTCAGCGTTTCCTGTAGCCCGTTAGGCTCTAAACATGACAAGATTTATTGGTTGGCTTCTCGGGGTGAATGCTGGCAGCCATTGAAGTGCAGAAGCTGGTGCCAAGTTCAGGTAGCCTCGCCAGCGCCTGCACCAGGCCTATGACGTGATGGAGGGCCGATTGGACAGGCGCCGGATGGTGCACTCGAGCGGGACTCAGCTGGGGAGGGAATCGCACCTTTACACGTCTGGTGGATGAGGCTGCGCGGGTGTGGTGTCGTAGCGGGCTCTGGTAGGCGGGTGTTGACCTTGACGGCATCAGCATCTTGGTGGGGTAATGGGTAGTGAAGGCAGCCCGGCAGGCAGCAACACACACATGTACTTGACTGGCGGAGGTCGACCGGCGTCGCTGAGGGCGGGAACGGCGAGGGCAGGCTGTGAAGTGTAGAGCTTGAGGTCAGGTTCGGACGGGCGTTTGTTCAACGGGTCGGGCGAATGGGACATGACTACACAGGGCGAGGGCCGGCCAGGGGGGAAAGATTATGGCATCCAAGTGCAGCAGCAGTAGTACGGAGAGTTAAGATTGAAACTGGGGGCGGGCTAGCAGATAGCAGGTCGCAGGTCGCAGGAGAAATAATATGGGGAAACCCGGGACGGCCAGCCCGCAGCAGAGAGGGGCCCTTTCTCTCGCTGTGCACTTCTTTCAGCCTCATCAGCCCGTCGTCAAGCAATCAATCACCACCCTCGTCCCCACGCCCACTATTGCCATTAGCTAGGCCCAGGCCCACCCGCCCGCTTCCCTTGGCGGCATCCTCCCCGACTCGCTCCATCGCGCCTTTGACATATCCGTCTTGATTGTCAGCTATCGTGTCTGATTGTCCAGAACCCATTGGTGCCGGCTGCACCCCCCGAATCGTCGCTTCGATAGTACATCGACAACACCACACCCCAACCCCGCATCCCTCGCAAATCCACCCTCACCTGCTGCAGCCTGACGCCGTCTTGTCTCTCCTTATTCCCGATCGCAATGGTCCTCTATAGCTTCTACATCTTCGATCGGCACAGTAAGTCGCTATCGTTGTCCGGCGATCGGAGCCCATGACAAGCCCGCCGTGCACGCTGCTGACCGCACAATTGCAGCCGAGTGCATCTACTCGCGCCGCTGGACTCCTGCACGCCCAACCTCGTCCTCGTCCAAACCCACCACCGCTGCCGCGGCTGCTGCTGCTGCTGCTGCCGCCCGCCCGACCTCTGGCAACTCGATCGTAAGCAATGGCGACGTCGTGGCTGCTGTCCGCAAGGGCATGTCGCACTCGGACGATGAGAAGCTAGTCTTTGGCCTCGTCTTCTCCCTCCGCAATTTTGTCACCAAGCTCGGCGGCGCCGACGATACCTTTCTCTCGTACCGCACCGGCGAATACAAGCTCCACTACTACGAGACACCCACGCGCATGAAGTTTGTCATGCTCACCGACACAAAGGTCATCAACCTGCGCCAGTACCTGCACCAGATCTGGGCCAACCTCTACGTCGAGTATGTTGTCAAGAACCCGTTGGCCCCTGTCGAGCATCCCGGGGGCATTGGAGTTGCCAATGAATTGTTTGAGCGGGGCTTGGAGGCCTTTATCACCGCCGTCTTGCCTGTGTGAGGATACCTTGGACACAGCAAGAGCCACACGAGATAGAATAGCGTCAGTCTTGTAAATGAGACAATCCGTGTACGGAGGATGCCATTGTGCCGATCCAACATTGTGCGGCACAGGACTCGATTTTCCAAAGAACGGAGACGTTCTAGGAGACCCGATCATCGTCGCCTTATCATGACCATCCACGAAGCTGTAGGGACTTGACCTGCAAATCAACAACGCAGACGACAAGACAAGCTTCAGAGGGTCGGGAGCGGCCGAACGCATATGCACCCCAGCCGATGCCCCACATGCACAGCCTCATTTGACCTGAGTCCCGGGACGCCGTTTCCCGACGCTGCCTGCAACATGCATGGGATGTGGGCATGATGTGTTGAGTGTCAGAGTAGCATAGTACCGTAGCAAGAATTCAAAATTAAGATGTCATATATGTTGTTTCTCTAGTAACAAATATTAGACATGATTGTGACTGGGCTCGGGACACTGCCCTGCCACCACTACTCTGGTCAAGTACTATAAATTCTGTCCTCACTTCTTGCTATGTAGTCACTTCACCACATCTTCTCACATCTGTTGTGATCTCACACGCCCTTGAACAGAATTGCGACCTCACTCTCTTGTCAGAGGGTCTCTACATGGGCGATGTGGTGACCCCGTCGTCAACCTGCTTGAGGTTGGATATGTGAGTGCTCCTGCTCTTTCCGAAGAAAATTCTGCTTTGTTTGCACACCTGTGGTCTCGAGGTCACAAACTTTCATGGCGCTAGCGCACGTGACGTTGCCTGTCGGGTCTCAGTATAAAACCTGGCCCCCCTCCCCCCTCTCCTCCTTTTTCTTCTTCAGGTCCCACATTATGGCAGACAGTAAGTGCATTCCTCTCCTTTCTCTCGTCCTTTTCGTTGGTCAGCTGTGTTCGCTGCGTTTTGCTATCCTGTTGACTGTTGCTCCTTCTTGTTGCAGTGTCACCTCACTGAGATGGTGTTTTGCAACAACCAACCCTATTGTTACTTTCAATCACATATTCTCACAGATCCCATCTTATTCTATCACTGCCAATCATTGTTTTATTCTGAATCTTTGCGGTCATCTGCTGACGGCTATTATAGCATATCACATTTACATCAACGAGCGCGGAGTCGTAAGTACACCCTACAAACTGAGTATCGTTTTCTTGAACAAAATAGCTAACATTGCCATGTGTAGAGATACTTCCATGTAAGGAAGAACAACAGAGGAGGAGGACGAGGAGGACGAGGAGGAGGCGGTGGTGGTGATAGGCACCGCAAAGGTGGCAAGGTGTGTTGGAGGTATGTTGAACCTTGCCTGCATGTTATGTTCATGGTTACTAACAGTTTAAACTCAGCTGTGGTGGCCGAGGCCACATAAGAAGCGAGTGTCCGACGTTTCGCGCGCAGCTCCAGGCCGCTGGTGGCGCCCAGCAGCATGTACAGCAGATCGCTCAGCCTGCCACCCAGACCGCGCAGGCTGCCCCAGAATGCCCAGCCGGTCTTGCATGCTCGGCATATCGGCCATGTCCTGCCAGCACCCTATGCCCCGCAAAGCAGACATGTCCCTCTAGGGACCAATGTTCTTGGGGGAGGGACTGTCCCGCAGGCGACCAGTGTCCTGGCAACTGTCCTGCAGGCCTCCTGTGTCCTGCGAGATGTCCTGCTAAGGAGCGTTGTCTTGGGCTTCATCGCATCTTGGGGCTTCGTGGCCCCTCTGCACAGTAGTCGAGATGGAGGAGATAGGGGAGGTGGGGGGGGGTTCAAAAGTCAATTTCTTAGTTTCATGAATGCAAGTCTTCTGCTGATTTCTCAACTCGAGTCTCATATCTACTCAATATTCTGAATGATGGGTGATGTAGCTATTCCACTTATCCCACTTTCTCTAAACTCTACAAGAATCGATATAGCTATTATTCAGAAAAAGGCAAAGTTTTGTTGTAAGTACTGCTTCTGGCATTAACCTACTTACTTTCGAGACTTAATACACAATTGTCAGAGGTAGAATGTAACAGGTACTTGAATCATAGTAGTATAACTCTATAAGTGAAAAAAATTACTCTGTTACTATCGATGATCACAACGGACAATCATTGATCTTTTTAAGTACCCGATTCCGGCAGGTTGGCATTTGGCCTTCTGTTCTTTTCTAAGATGATTTATTTGATACGCTCCACTGCAAATAGATATGAATAAGTTAAGTCACAATAGCTTGTTGAATATGATTTTTTTTGTTTTTTGCTCAAATAGAATGTATTGGCTTTTACAAAATCTTAACAGTGCTACTTTTACCGCTAGACATCGAATAACTTCAATACGTAGATGTACGTAGGCTAAACCGAGGATAAAAGATTAGAGGTATCGTGGTGGTGTATGCGGCTGGGAAGATAAAAGCAGAAGACTCTTGTGACGGATGGTTTCTTTTCACATCCTCTAGCTAACTAAGCTCCCCTGCCTGGGTTTCTCTTGTTCTTGTTTTGCGCAGACTAGAGAGCAGTTTATCTGTTAGCTAGTTTTTGGTTCAGGTGTAGCCTTGTGTCGTTAGTTTGTAGGATGTCTTCGTCGCGAACTCGCGCCTAGTATAAATTCATACTCATTGGAGCACAGTGTCGTTTTTGCTTTGTGCTTGCTTATTGGGCCAATCATGTGTTGCAGATGATTACTGCATGATGGACTAACTTTAATTCTTATTTCCCTATGAATAACTAAGGATGGGTACGTAGGCATAATTTCCACGGTGAAATGCATATTCTTTGGATTTGTCTTCGAATCTTAACGGAGCAAACATTCGCATCTTTCTTAGAGTAGACAAGATTCTTTCATGTCATAAATCAGCACGAAATATGAAGCATGTAGTTATTAAATTTCATACTCTTTGTATTTTCAGATTCTACTTAAAGAACCATCTTCATTAAGCATTAATCTGGCACTGACTAGATACTTAATCTAATAGATCTAGTCCTTCCAGAACTGACCCTTGCCCTTCTTGCGGCCCTTGACATCGGCCTGCTTGACGACAAAGACACCACGGTCAATAGTGTTGATGACGACGTAGCCGGAGTCGAAGGTGTAGGCGGACCAGGTACCGGCGTCCCAGAGAGCATCACCACCGCCGGGCTTGGCATCGTCACCAGGGTAGACATCGAAGTAGGCGATTTCCTTAACCTTGGAGCCATCAGGGTAGCGGGAGATCGACGATACGTCAAGGATACGGAGACCAGCCTGGTAGTTGGACTGGTAGGAAAGACCATCGTAGACGTATTGGTTGTGGTCGACCGAGCGGACAGTGGTCTTGTAAAGACCGCTGACGAAGGGCTTCTCGAGGTTCTGGATATCCAAAATGTAGGTTACAGCAAATCCGTCCTTTGCAGGAGAATCGACAGCAGTGCGGTTAGGATCGATCTGGCCCTCGTCGAGCTCATCGTCCAAAACAATGTGGGTCTGCCAGTATGGGTCGGTGACCCAACCTTGGTGCGTGTAAGAGGCGCCAACATAAGGGGTACGAGAGATAAGTTTTCCAGCGGTACCCATTCCCTTCTTGTTTGTTGCGTCAATGATAGAAAGCGTGTCCTCGTTGTAGAGGTAGCAAATGTCCCGTCCGTAGTATTTCTTGTGGGGTCCACGATAGACAATACAATGGGCGTCGTGAGTGTATCCGTCGCCTCCGCTGTTGAGAGTTAGCCTTTGTGGGCGTGGAGGATGAATGTGTGGATTTGACTTACTAGCACCCCTCAACATAGGGCTTAGTTGGGTTGTCCATGTTGATAAACATGGGACCACCAGCACAAGTATCATTACGACCTGGACGTCCACCGGCTCCGCAGGCAACGGCGTAGTTCTTCTCCTCGTTGGCAACGACAGTGTGGGTACGGCCCTTGATACCCTGGTTGATGTCGACGAGGGCAACATCCTTGACCTTGTCGAAAGTATAAGGGCTCTTAGGAGAAAGCTTGAGAAGCTTCTTCAGGTCAAAAATCTGGACATGGTGGCCAATACCCTCGGATCCGACAATAAGAGAGTCGCCGAGGACTTTGATCTCACGCCAGATGACGGAGTCATTCTGGGCAGGAAGACGACCAAGGTACTCGAGTTTGCCATCCCTGGTAACCTCAGAGAATGAGGCACCGTAGGTTTGGCCGATGGCAATCTATGCAATAGTTAGTACTGGTGTGTAGTGGTATGTCACGTGATTCTTTATCACGTAATATTCAGCCTCACAGCGCTGCCCATCAGGACAACACCGAACGACATGCGAAAGAGAAAAACATGAAATTCCTCCCACTTGAATGCAAAATAAATGGATTTGGATTTGGGTAAACTTACAAATTCACGGCCACGGTGTGTCCATCCCCAGGATCCAGAGCCATCTCCGATGGGGTCACCGAGCTCGGCGTGCGTCTTGAAGTCGTACAAGTCAATGTTGTTGCACCTGTACGTCTGGTCTGGGTCGTCCTTGACAGCCTCAACGCGACCAAACTTGCACTTGATAACGCTCTTGTCGGTCCTCTTCTTCTCAAAGCCGTTCCACCTGGCGCTGTCGAATTTGCCAGCAGCACGTTGCTTGGCCCACGCAGCCTGGATATGTTAGTATCTCCATGCAATGGATGGAATCTCTTGAACCTACCTCCTTGCCATTCATCATCAGCTCCATGACCTCTCCCGAGGCATATTCCTGACGAGTAAAGCCGCTGGCCGAGGCCAGTGGCAGCAAAGCCGTGGTGATAGTAGCCCACTTCATGGTGACGAAGACGACTGCGGGTTGACTTGGGCAGTTGGGTGTGGCCTTCACATTGGGAGCACAAGCATAGTCATTATATATCTTTCCCCTCTCCGTACTACACCACCGGAAGCACCGAACAAGTCATGGTGGTCTCCCGCCCTCGGTCGCGGCCACTATACAGACCTTCCTATCACAGCTACAACCGACGAGTAGAATGATCCAAGACGCGCGCAGAAGCAACAATACTGGGCGCAGCATGCAACGGTATGCAAGCCAAGTCTGTCAGGTCTTGGGAATACGGCTAAGGGTAGGGTTCCCATATCAACTCCCCTGTGCCAAGCATGAGGCGGATCTTGGCCAGTATTTCGCCCAGGCATCCACATGGCAGCGCATGGTATGCGTCCTGCAAACAACACCAACCAGGTCTTTGGTAGAATTCAAACAAAAGCAGTGGTAGTAGGATAATTACAAGAATGGTAAATTATTGCTATTACTGCTACCGCTACTACTACTGCCACCTCTACTGGAAACTGGAGGTATCGTCTTGATTTCTTTGTTCACGTACGCAGATCGCGCTGCTCAAGAAGGCGGCGGGACCATGAACACGTGAAGGTTCGGTGCTAATCTTCGTCCCCGAATCCTTAGATAGCGTGGTCGGATTAGGCAGCTGCTCTTGCTGCCAAGCTATGGTGGAATTACACGACCAAAGAAATCCAAGCAAGCACCCTGCCATCGGCCTGAAAAGACGCGCCCCATCACCAGCCGACGGGAGCCATTAGCCGAAGTTGTTCTTTGCGAGCACCTTCCTGTAGGAGCGTGTTGTGGCAAACATGTCAGCACTGGTCCAAGTGCACTGGTAGTGGGCAAAGGCAAAAGCACTGACGCCATGCCGTAGCCTGATGGCCTTATCGCAGAGGTAGGCAGGTCGTTACATTCATCATATCTATTCCCGGCTTGGCGTAGAAGTGCGATGCGGTTGGGATGGAGAGGCCGAGGTGAGGCGAATTTGTGGGAGCCGTGGACGAGCAAAAGCGCAATGGTGCCGTGAGAAAACAGCGGGAGAAACGAGCGTCTTTGTAGGTGGCTCAGCCTGGATCAGACAGTATCATTAATGGTCAATTGAGCGCATAGTGGGCTGCGTTTGAGCAGAATTGAGGCCGTTCTAAGAATGGAGCTGTGTTGTCCAGGCTGATTGGCCTGCGCGAACAAGGTGCATACTGCGTGTTCTTGCTAGTACTGGATAGTACCAAGTGCAAACCACGGCCACGGTACTATACCTGGGGGATGAGCGGGTTTGGTCTTAACCAAGGCGATCGAGAGTGATCTTGCGAAGCTTGAAGAGCTTGTTGCTGCCGGGGGTTCTGAACGTCTGTCTTGGAGTATGACACTGCAGTGGTGGTGAGATGGGACGAAAGACTGCGGGCGGGCAAACCTCGGCTAGCTTCCCGTACCCTTGCACATCCTCCTCTCACCACCAACGTCCCGCTCCCGTAACCACCAATCAACTCTAGCCCGGCCATGAAGCTCACCGAAGACGACCTCTATCGCAACTCGACGCAGTATCGAAACTGGTCCTTTACTCGCGCACAACTTGCCGAGCAACGTCTAAGGATCAACCTTCAGGCCACTGAGCGCGTCAAGGCGAATCTTGCGCGAGTGCGAGCGCAGCGCGCTCAGGATGCTGTAGACAGTGACGCTGCGCCACCGGGCGCGGACAAGGAGAATGCGAGCGGGGCAAACACTCCCAATTCAGGAATGCAGACGACGGCTGAGGTCAATTGTCTGACTGCCGAAGAGGAACTCACCGTGGTCAATGAGTTTTGCGAACGCGCCATCGCGCTAGGAAACCATTACAGCTTTCCATTGAACGTAGTTGTACGCCGCTGCCTGGCAATAGTGTAACTTGGACATAAACTGATAAAGCTCATAGGCAACATGTATTCAATTCATGCGCCGCTTCTATCTCTACAACTCGCCCATGACCTACCACGTCAACACCATTCTGCGTACCATAATGTTCATGGCCACCAAGATTGAACTTTTCAACATCCACGTCTCACAGTACGCAGAAGGCGCCGGGCGCAATGTTACCACCGAAGACGTTCTCGCACCCGAATACATCATCATGCAAGGATTGCGGTACAATCTCGACGTACGCCACCCTTTCCGCGCACTCAAGGCTGGTCACATGGAGCTGCTAGAGATGGTGCACGGAAAATATCAGGGGCCCGTTCAGGATATGACACCAAAAGAAGTGCAGAACAAAATTCTCTCACTACCTGCCAAGACCGGTGGTACAGCCATCAAGATGCCAGAGAAGAAAGTCGAAGAGCGAATCCACGCAGCATACGGCACCGCAACAAACACACTCCGTACTATTGCCGTGCTCACAGACGCATACTTCCTCTACACCCCATCGCAAATTTGGCTCTCAGCCCACCTCCTCGCAGACGAACCCCTCACCCTATTCTACCTCTCCACCAAACTCCCCCAATCACATCCTCACCACGCCAAACTCCTATCTACTCTGCGTGCATGTGCTTCCCTCATCTCCAGCCATCGCCTGTACGTCAACGCCACGCTCCCCGCCGCTGAGCGTGACGCTCGGGAAGCAAAACACAAAGCCGAAGTCAAAGCCCTGGTGCAAAAGTTGAAAAACTGCCGGGACCCAGACAAAGTTGATTTGGTCAAACTGAATCAGGCGCAGAAGAGAGATGCAGTTCAGGGTGATGCGTTAGAGGAAAGTAAAGCAAAGAGGAGAAAGCTTGCGAGAGAGGGATATGAAAAGGAATCCGATGCTTTTTGGGGGCCTGAGCTGGTCAAGTCGGACAAAACGGAGAAGTAGTAAAGTCTTCGGGGTTTTTTTTTCACGGTACATGTTTGAATCTAATATCAGGATGGCACAGTTGCTTTGTACAATACGCATATTGAATTGGTGGCGTTTTACAGGGAAACGGGTTTAATAACGATACCATGAAGCGAGTCTGATTTTCAAGAGTACAACTACGTTAGTTAGATCAAAATGCGTAGAAATCAAAGGTTTTCTCTTCTATGTCTGTTCTGATATGAGATTTGGTGGATCTTAGGCACTAACTAGCGATGCGATACGTAAGTATACTTAGATTCTAGGTAGAAATGATATATTCCCCGATTGGGCAAGTTTTGAGATGCAAGTGTGAATTTCTGTAGCAATTGTAATTTGCAGTAATCTGCCCTCGCCCTCTGCAAATTGCAGCAACTTGCAACCATCAAACCTAAATTCTTCCGTTTGACTGCAACTGCCTAATCAGGCAATCCTCAAAAAATAGTGTAGATTACTGTACGGAAACGAAAATAAGCAAAATGTAGCAATCTTCATGCTGCATCTGGTATCCGTTGGCGTGCTCCAGGTCGACGGAAGAGAAATTGCCCAAATAGGCAAGTTTGGCATGAGGGGTGTGGATGATAGCAAAAGAAAAGACGTCGTGTTCGTTTTGTGTCTGCGTTTTCCAGCTGCGTTTCGGCCATTTTGGGTTTAGCGCCTAGCTTACCCAGACGGAGACAGAAAACGGAAGGCCGTTTGGTTGCAGCTCTCCGTCTTGTCCCAACATCTTGATCACGGGATTTAGTCCACTCTATCTTTGAAAAACAATTCACAGATTTTGCTGTATTTCTACGGAAATACAGGAGTTTGAACATTCAGCAGTCCTTTGGAGAACAATCCTCGAAAATCCTCAGTTTTCCAGACAACGACTCCGTTCAGAACCCTCCGTTTCCAAAACGGAGCCCAGTCCAGCTAGCAAAACGCAACCGCAAAACGCGCAATCGAACAGGCCCTGAAACGGAAAAAAACGCAGGCCAACCGAATAGACGCCTCAAAGCCTGCCTAAACGGAGGACCCCATTTACATTCGGTTCCGGTCCAGCCCTCTCCGTCCCCGCTAAGCCCCGTTCAGGCGAGTGACGTAGTTTGGTACCACGGCGCTGGACACTCCCGGTTGCGAAATCAGACGAGACCCTGTTTTTCCCTCTGAACCCAACCTATCGGTGCTTATTTATGAGTGAGGCATGGAAAAAAGGGGAGACATGCAAGTCGCGAGAGTAGAAACGGGCGCTTAAGGGCGTAGAAGAAAGCAGCAAAAGTGCTCGTTGCCTTCTTGTTCATCAGCTCTCTACACCTTTGCGCTGCTCTATCATGTAAGTGTATAAGAAAGTTGAACAATACATAAGACTTCACACACTTACAAAATGCCCAACTCCCTACTTTCTCACCTCAACTAATCTACCCACTACACACCCCTCGCCCCCTCGTATCTCCCTGCTCCCTCCCGTCCTATCGGTACCGGACAAATAAAAAAGATACCCTCTCCACCACCACCACCCCACGCAGCCAATCACCTCTGCATGCGAAATCCAAACTGCCACACTCGGTAAGAAGTCAGCTCAAGGCGTTGATTATAGTGGGTTTCCGCTCGTTCCCCGATGGACCCCCTCGTTGCTCCTGCTTTCCTCCTTCTTCGTCGTTTAACGTCTGGACTCGGGGGTGCGGGACATGGGATGTTCCCTGTTTTTTTTCTTGCGAGAGGGAGGGAGGGGCGCTTTTCGCCTCTTTTGGGTCTCTCCCCACAACCATCATCACAATCTCTCCGCCCTTGGTTACATGAGGGATTAAATCACGCCACTTACAGTCACGACATGGTCTCGAGATGGTTACAATGTACAAAGATGAGCTTTTGGATTTCTAATATACCTGATTTTGCGCCACACACTGAGCCAGATGGTCGTCAAGAAAAAAAAAGTCATGTTTTACCACCGTCCTCCCAAACGCCAGCCATGCAATCATAAAGTGAGCTTCCTCATTGCGACATGAGAGCTTAATCCACATATTCCGACCTGACCTTCTTCGCTCTCCTCTTGTTCGCCTTGAAATGCTTCTTGCTGTTCATCTTCACCTCTGCTGGATCAACATCCTGCTCCAGCGCTGCCATCATCTTGGCTTTCCTGCCGCTCAGCTCCTTGCCTTGCTCGCTATACTTGTAGTGGAATGGTTGGCTGACCTTAGCCATTCCTTGGCCTGGGCCGAAGAAGCGCTTGTCCATGCGTTGTGTCTTCTCACCTTGAATAGGTACGCCACCGTCAAAATCGTCGTCCATGAGGGATGCGCCGTCCTCAGGCATGTCTGCAAGAGATGTGTTGCCGGGAACGTTTGCAAGAGGGTGGTGGCGACGCTTAGCAGGTAGATGGTTCACATCGTATAGCTCGCGGTTAAAGTGCTTCTCGTCAATCGGTGGCTCTGTTGGTGGTGGGTGGCAGAACAAAATCTTGCCCTTGACGTAGTCTTTGAGAATGTATCGTGCTGCTCGCGATTCATCAGGTTGACCGAGACCCTGAGTAGAGAAGCCTCGAGCAATAGCAAAGGCGCGCAATATTTCTTCAGAGGTAAGGACACCAGTGCCACCCTCCTCAAGGGGACGGGGATGAATCTTCATTCCATAGAGCGCTTCCAGGAATCGCTGTGGGATTCGCCTGGCAACAAGACCTGCAGGGCCAGTGTACTCTCGCAGTTGGTCAATTGGAAGGACACCAGCACACACAAGCTCAGCCTTGGTTGTCGCGAAGTTGGGGAATACAAGACCAGGGCAATCGCACAAAACGACCTTGTCGCTGAGGTGAATAGTCTGGAAATGCTTCGTCTTTCCGGGTGTTGCAGAAACGGATACTTTCTTGGCACCGATCAAAGCGTTGATTGTGGATGACTTTCCCACGTTGGGGTAACCGACCAGACCAATTGACGTCTTGCGCGGCTCGCCATTAGGACCTGTCTCGACATCTGGTGCATGTTGTAGGAAAAGCGCCTCGAGATCTTCTGTTGTGAGAATTCGCGTTCGCTCATCACCATCTGCTTCAGCACTGCTCTCGCCGGGAACGTCAACCGTCTCCTCATCTACCCACTTTTCCTCATCTTCCTTTTTGTCTTGCAGGCCAATCTTCTTGGCCTCCTTTGCGAGTTCGTCATCTTCCTGGTCAACCTCCTGGTCAACCTCCTCGTCTTCATCCTCATCCGAGTAGTCCTCTGAGTCGTCCGATTCGTCGCTATCCTCTGCCAACCCACGTGCCTCGTTCATCTCCTTGGCCAGCTCAGCTGAAAAGAACTTGTAGTTGATACCAGCTTCAGTGAAATAGTCGGCCCAAATCTTTCGCTGCTCTAGTGTCATCATATCCGCCTTGTTGACCAACAGCAAGTTGTTCTTCTTGGGATCGACCTCCTTGACGTAGTCCTCCAAATCTTCAGATCGGAACATGAGCGGGTTTCGGGCATCCACAATTTGCACGACGAGATCGGATCGCTCGATAACACGCCACAGTTGCCTCCATACCTCAAGGTTGCGCTCAAAGGGCGTCATGAGCAGATCGTTGTTCTCTTGCAATTCCGCCAAGCCTCTTCGCCACTGTAGCAGCGCTGACCTTTCCAACTCGTCCAACTCTTGCGGCGTAGTCTGCGCATCCCACTTTGGTCGCCTCGGTACTGTCAACCTATTCTTGTTCTCCTTGTGTCTCCGGGTGACATTGCGCTCCTCAGCAGCCGAGAGGAGGTATGGGTTCTTCTGGTCCTTGTGGATAATCTTGACATTGTTCATCTTCTCAGCCGTGAAGTCGGTACCAGCTAATTCGGCGGTCGAAAGGAAGTCGTCAAGAGCGCCTTGTTCAGTGACAGAGCGCATCTTCACCCATGCCGCCTCCTTCTTCTCGTTGGTGATGTACTGTAGGATATTAGCATGGTCCAAATGACGAACTATGAGCCTTCTAAACAACTGCGCTATTCTGCGCAAGCCTGCGAAAAGACTCGTATGCAATATCTCATACCTTCTCGCCATTTTGACCTGTTCGCTCGATTCCCTGGTTAAAGTTGCCCCTCCGCATGTCCGCGCCTTTGCCCTTGCTGAACCGATCGTTCATCAGGCTGTTACCCAGCCCGACGCTCTTCTTGGACTTTGCGAGCACCATTTTACTGCTAATCCCAAATATTCTGTAGTTGTGGTGTGTGATCCCAAAAGAGGGGTGTGAGTCGAAAGAGAAAGTTGGGAACCAAAGTTGCCCCACGTCATTCACTGGTTCCACTCGCCTAAATTATTTTTTGAGCGCCCGACACCTAAAGACCCTTCGTTTGTAAGCGTGATTCCCCAGACTTCCACAGCCAAAACTTGCCACTTCAACACATATCCCAAAAAAGCTACACCACGCCTGCAAGATGCCTCGCCGAAAGTTCATGTAAGTAGAGAAATTGCGCGTGTCGCGACACCCCGCTGACCCCGCGAATAGCGATAAGAAGACGGCGATAAACTTTCGCCTCGTGCACCGCGCACAGAATGACCCGCGAATCCACGATGAAGACGCTCCGCAGATGGTCTTTGCCGAGACCGTTGCGCCAAACCAACGCGAAGTATCAGAGCCTGCAGGAAGTTCGCGAGCCTCGCAATACTCGGCGGCGACGGGACGAAGCAAGGTCAAGTCAAGACGTGATCTAGAGAGCGAGTACGGATCCAAAGTGCGGAACAACGAGGGTGAAGCCGCCAACTATGGCATCTTCTACGACGACACCGAGTATGATTACATGCAGCACATGCGCGACCTGGGCACCGGTGGTGGCGATGCCTATTTCATCGAGGCCAAGCAGGAAAAGAAGGGAAAGCAAAAGATGGACTTGGCCGACATGCTGCGAGATGCGTCACTGAATGACAGCAAGAGCCAGGCCGATATGAGCGTCAGCAGCAACATCAGCAGCGTGAGCGACTTTTTCGGTGAGGACATGGCACCGTCGGAATTTGTGCGGAAAACAACATACCAGGACCAGCAAAACATCCCAGACGCCCTTGCAGGCTTCCAGCCCGACATGGACCCGAGGTTACGAGAAGTGCTCGAGGCGCTCGAAGATGAGGCCTATGTTGACGACGAGGAGGACATTTTCAACGAGCTAGCACAAGACGGCTACGAAATCGACCAAAGAGAATGGGATGCCAGCGCCGACTTTGATGACGATGAGCGAGATCCAATGGACCGCTTCCTGGACGAAGAAGATCCTGGCTGGGAAACCGACGATACAATCAAAGCATCATCTCCCAAAGTCAGAGCCAAGAAACCATCTGAGGACTCTACGGATCCTTCATCCCTCCCCGCCCCAGATGCAGCGCCCGCCCCAGCAGACGCAGAAGACATGGCGTACCTAAAGGAATTCAAAAAATTCAAAGAGGACGTCAAAGCCGCCAAACCCAACAAGCCCGCCGCCGCACCCGCAGACACGCAATCCTTCATCACCGGTGCCTCAGCCCTAACTTCCGGCGGCCGCAAGAAGAAGCGCAAGGGTGCCATGACATCGACATCCGGCTACTCCATGTCCTCATCCGCCCTCCACCGCACAGAAGGTCTCACCCTCCTCGACCAACGATTCGACAAAATCGAAGAAGAATACGCAAACGACGAAGTCTTTGACTTCCCCGATGACGCGTCCATGGTTTCGGGAATGAGCAAAATGAGCGGTATGACGGGTATGAGTCAGTGGTCTAGTAGTCAGGCCCCGCCTTTGCTCCGCTCGGATTTCGACTCCATCATGGATGATTTCTTGGGTAATCATCATACGCAGGGTAAGCGGAGGGTGAAGAAGGGGAAGCAGCAGACAGGGTTGGAGCAGTTGGATGAGGTGAGGAAGGGTCTTGGGGCGCCGATTGTTAAGCCTAAGGATCACTTTAGTGTGCTCAAGGCTTGAGGTCTTGTTATACTTTTTTTTCTTTGTTGATTGCATGGAACGGCGTCTCTGGTCATGAATAGGTATGGGAACTGGGTTTCCACCACTTGATGTATACATGTATACCCACATGTCGGTGTATGGAATCTACGACGTAGACGGGGATTATGAAAATTCTTCTTTTTGATTCATCCACATGTCTCATCATAAAAGTCTCATGTCCTTACGACCGTGCCGTTGAATTTATTCGATTCATTCATTCATTCATCAACATCGTGATACATATCCTATCCTCCTACACCCACAACCCTACCTCCCTAGTACAAAAAATCTAAGCCTTAGGCTCAACATTAACCCCCGTAACCCCCTTCTGCAGCGCCTTCTTACTAACAATCCTAAACCCACCGACGAGCATCAGCGCGGCCAACGACCCCAACACAACAGCCAGGGTAACAAACGCGCCAATGACACCGCCAATCTGCGGCGAAAGCGCACTGCTACCACCCTCCTTCTTAGTCTGACCTTCAGTCTTCGCCGCAAACGCAGCGCACGATCCCGCCGTGTTACCGCACTTGCCGCACCACTGCTCAGTGGACGTAATAGCGAAGGCGCTGAGCTTATCCTTGAATTCAGCCCACGAAACCGCATCCGATTTGCCGCCGAAAAGGGGGTAGACGGATGGTTCACTCGCGTTGCTCGCCGTGCCGTTGTGGAACAAGAAGCGCACTTGGAGATCCTTTTCCGCGGGGAATCCAGCGCCGGCGTCAGCGGTGGTGAAGAGCTCGAATGCCATGGAGCTGGCGTAGTCGACTACGCCGGTGAAGTCCTGATTCACGCTGGGCAGGTCTGCGAGACCGAAGAAGGACAGGAATGTGGCGTAGGCGCCGAATTGGATGCCGAGTTTGCTGGAGCCGGAGGTGCGGATTACGTTGGTCATGTAGGAGAGGATTTCACCTGCGAGCTGCATGCCTGCGACGGCGCGCATGTTGTCGCTGGCGTTGTAGGCGAGGCCCCATTCGTGGGCGTTGGCGAGGGCAGTGAGTTGGTTGAGGGTAGAGTTTGTAAGGACGTCCGAGTTTGGGATGGTGGAGTTGTGGATTTCAGCTACGTGGAGGATGTCGTAGACTTTTTTGTTGTTGTTAGAAAGTACTGGAAACAAGGGGTAAGAGAAGAGGACATACCGATGTAGGCGTTCTTGTAAGTCACTTGATCGTCGCTGATGACACCGTTGATAGAAGGAACAAGGGACTTGTAAAAGCCAGAGGTGCTTGAAGCAAGGTCCTTGTATTCTTGGCTTTCAAAGTAAGAGTTTGAGCTCGCCTTTGCATTCTGGCAGCTGGAGGCATCCTGAAGCCAGCCAGAGTCCTCTGAGCCAGCACCGGTTTCAATGGTGTTGACGGGAATCAGCTGGTATCCGTCCATAGGCGCCTGGACATTCTGGCCGTTGGCAAGAGTTGATACAGTCTGGACAGGTGGGTACAGGCCCTGTAGGAAACCCATGGCAGAGTTTTGGAGAACATTGTCGACGGGTGCTTGGACCTGTAGCTGGGACAACTTTACTTCGTCCTCATTGATGCCGCGAATCTTGGAGTCACCGGACAGGTAACGTGAGCGGTAGTACTGTCCAGAAGTGTAAACCTGCTCGTATCCAAGCGTGGTTAGGTTGGTGGGAGCAAGAGCCTTTGGTGTGCGGTCACCATGGCGATGGAAAACATAAGCACCCAGGACAGTCTCAGCAGCCTCGGCACCAGCCAGCATGGAGAGGGCGGAGAGAGCAGCGACAGACTTCATGGCGGGCAATTGGAGGATTGTCAACGACTGAAGCTGTACGTGAAAACAGGCAAAGCAATTGAACCCAGAGCAGAGCAGCAAAGCTTGTGAGCAGAGGTGGGATGCGGAAACAATCACAGCGGAGTAGCAGGACCTTATACTCTATCATGAACTTGTCAAATGCGCCCCGCTAAGTAAACATGAGGTAAGCTCCGGAGAGATTAGATATCACGACCCGTAAACCCGTCCAATCTGAACAATGACGGCCCATATGTAGCGGGGCACTTTGCCCAACGTGCAGGCGCTGCGTGGAATGGTGGGAAATCGGAGAGGGGCATGTAAGTGGGGTGCGGAATGAAGCGTGACAAGCTTTTCCGCGCGAATAATGCTCGGCTGGCATGTGGCAGCAAGGACACGAGTGGACGGCTCAGATAGGGAATTCATCGGGTGGGCCGACGGGTAAGTAGTGGTAAGGATGACGAAGCATGTAGTCTACTCGTCGCTCCCATACAGTATTTCGCAAACCCCACCTATCGGCACATCAAGAACGGCGTCTGTGCCGAAGCTCCACAGGCTCTTCCAATCCACGTCGATGGATGCATCGAACTGGTATGCAGACAATGAGCCTCTGCGACTTGGAGGCGCACTTGCTCGGCTGTCATTTTCCCTGTCCTTGTCTTGAAGCTTTTCTGTCAGTAGCCGGGGATCACGTACAATCTGGCCCGTCTTCTTGTCCACAGCCGCAATCTGAGCGCTGTCGTCAACCAAATTCTCGCAACTGCTCAGCGGTAGTGTGAGGTAGCGCGTGTTGTAGCTCGCAAGCGCAACGTAAATGTAGATGACCAACACAACCAGCCAGCAGGGCACGGCAAGCGCCCACCATCGATTGGGATAGTAGTGTATGCCCATCTGGTGCAGCATTGGCGCTGGCACGTAGGCCCAGAGAATGTACATGAGGAATGCAGCCGAGCTGCCCAGATACAGTGCAAAGCCATAGTACTCGTACGTCGGGACCTTTGGTGAGGCACGCGGGACTGTTGGCGCATGCCGTGCCGAGTTGGCGAGGTTGGTTGTGTTTGATGTGGGCGTACTCGTCCCATTGCTATGCGAGCCAGCCCTGGAGGTATCTACATCGGACGAGTCTGGAGTTGTAGGTCTCGATGTCGGCCGGCTAAATGCAGGGCGGAGGAGCGAGGTGAGCGATGGCGACGGCGGCAGAGGGTTCGGCGGTCGATTGTAAAAGGGCGGGAAAAGGGCGGTCCCTGTGTGAACATGCTGGAGATGTGTATACGACTTGGATGTGTAGAGACCCCGGGATACAGGCACATGCTCCTCTTCCTCGCCCGAAGACTCACTGCCTATATCTTCTACGGCAAACGTACCCTCATCGTCGTCATCGTCATTGTAGTCGTCCTGGTAGTCTTCCACGGAGGCCGTCTCAGAGACGGCACTGTTGGAAACCGGCGAGAGCGGGTCTACAGGGGGAGCGGATCGGAGAGGAGACTTGATCTTTTCTTCCTGCTGGCTCTCTCCATTGTACATGCGCAAGGTTGGTAGGTTGGGCGTGGACTTGGAGTAGAAGCCCGAAGGCATCGAGTTCCCCCTACTCTGAGGTGACATGTCATCGGTCGTCTGGCGCAATGGAAGCCCCATGTCCTTTGCGTGCTTGAGCCTCACAATCACGCGTTTGGCGCTAAAATCGGAATCATTCCGAGGCATTCCGCTAAATATATACTATCGTAATTGGCCATCACCCTTCACGTCATTATACACTTTCAATGCTCATAGGCTTTCAATTCTAGATATTACAAGATCCCATCTATAGCTTGCTAGCCTCTCCGCTCGTCCTGTTCAGATACAGAGGATCTTGGGGCTCATAGCCATACTTCCTGCAAAGCTCATCGCCCTTCTTCTTCTGCGCCTCGATCCTTTGCTTGTGTGCTGGTCCCTTCTTGTTCTCATTCCTGCCAAGCTGGAGGAGATGCACCTCGTCTGGTCCATCGACAATGCGCATCGTCCTGCCTGACGCCCACATTTGTGCCAATGGTGTATCTTGGCTGACACCAGCACCACCGTAGGCTTGCATCGCCCAGTCAATCACCTTGAGGTTGACCTCTGGTACAAGGACCTTGACCTCGGCAATTTCCTTGAGCGCACCCTTGGCATTGGTCTCGTCAATCTGGATAGCAGCATTGCACACCGCTAGACGGGCAGCGTCAATCTCAATACGTGATCGAGCAACACGCTCCAGCATGATGCCGTGCTTGTTGAGCAGCTCGCCGAAAGGCTTCTTGCGCTCGTCGTTGATGCGAGCTAAGAACCACTCCAATGCCTTCTCAGCAGAGCCAATACTCCTCATGGCGTGGTGAATACGTCCAGGGCCAAGACGGCCTTGAATAATCTCGAAGCCGCGGCCCTCGCCGAGCACCATGTTGCTGGCAGGCACGCGGACATTCTCGAATGTAACGTGTCCGTGACCATGGGGCGCATCGTCGAATCCCATGACTGAAAGCATGCGGTGGATGGTAACACCAGGCGTGTCATTGGGGACGAGAATGACTGACTGTTGCCTGTACTTGTCGGCATTGTTGGGGTCCGTCTTTCCAAGAACGATGAAGATCTTGCAGCGCGGGTCACCAATGCCTGATGACCACCATTTCTAAGATTGTGTTAGTCACATGAAACGGAATGATGGAGACAAGAAGACGAACCTGGCCGTTCAGGACATAGTGATCGCCGTCGCGCTTGATGCTCATCTCAATGTTGGTGGCATCACTCGAAGCGACCTGAGGCTCAGTCATCAAGAAAGCAGAGCGAATCTTGCCCTGTAGCAGCGGGTCGAGCCATTGTCTCTTCTGTGCCTCACTGCCGTACTTGGCAAGGACCTCCATGTTGCCAGTGTCGGGGGCGGAGCAGTTGACCGCCTCGGAAGCTGTTCGGCTCTTGCCCAGGTACTCGGCCATGAGCCCGTACTCGAGATTGCTGAAGCCAGCGCCCTCCTTGAAATGCGCCTTGGGCAGGAACATGTTCCACAGTCCAAGCTCCTGTGCCCGCTTCTTGAGGTCCTCCATGATGGATGGGTGTGCCGAGAAGCGCTCTTGTACGCTCTGGCCGAGCTGGCGTGCGTATACGGCATCGGCGGGAATACATTCTTCTTCGACAAACCTCTCTACCTACGGCCGCGGTTAGTACGAGGTTTATTGATCTTAGTTTCCCAATCTCCTTACAATGTCGAGAGTCTTTGCGGCTCTTTCGCTGACAAACGGCCGAGCAATGGCGGGAATGCGCTTGGAAGCTGGAATGTGGCCATTCTGGCTGTTGCTCAGCAAATCAAAGGCCCGGTCGTATGGTACAGACATGGTTGCGTGTGTAGGAGAGGAGATGGATTCTGGAACAACAAGACGGGGGGAACCCGGGGTACTTTAACAAATCGTGTGGAGGCGGCGCACTGGCGGCTATGAAGGGTGCAGTTGCGCTACTCCGCGTCAAAAGTTGCCGAGGTATGTTGCAGATCGACTCCGCTTTGATCTACCTCTGCTCAACCTCTCACACCATCCTGACTCTCATGCAACTGGTGGGGCCGGAAAATCCAGATAACTAGCTATTCCCTACGCAGGATAGCTGTTAGTGACATAAAATATACTTATTGTAAGGCACATATGTACTAATATCCGTATAGGCTATACATGGTTTGATACGCAAACTCGACTTTTACTATCTTTAGACTTTTTCAATATCAAGGTACTCCTACTGGAGCTGTAGCTGCCTGAAAAGGCGATATGCAGCGAGTTGGCCGTGTTTTGGGGTGGCCTTGCACTACTGGGACGAGCCGCCATTCTCCGGCTACACCGGTTGCATGAAGGTGTGAGCTGGCAGTGATTTGCGGATGAAACTGGATCTGCAATTGGCAGTAGACAGAGGCTATTGTTGCAGTCATCTTTTGCATTGCATATGTGTAGTACCCAGGGTGGTGGTAAGTTCCTGGGGGATCCAATAATTAAGTTTCTCAACGACACGGGAAGTAATCGACACGGGAAGTACGCCTCCTAGTGACGCAGTAAGCAAGGCGGGATGATATACTTTCCGTGGCTTCCCGTACTCTTATAATGAGGCAGACGGGTTGACGGGTAACAATCAAATCCAACTACCAAAAACACAAACCGGACACAATGCCAGAACTGTTTGCTCAATTCCCCCGCGAGGTCACTGACATGGTGCTGACAGAGCTCGTCCTCTTACACAACGACAACCCTGCCCACCAGTGGAGTCATCTCCGCTTGCTCTCTCGGCACCTCAAGGCTTCAGTTGAGCAGTATTTCCGAGACTTTTGGCTACCCAAGCTCTCTTTCGCCATATCTATCTATGGCTTCCCTGACGCTGAGTTTGTAGTTTTTGGTCCTCCTCAAGGAAAGAGTGCCAGGTTTGAAAAGAGAGAGGGAGATGCAAGTCGCGAATATGCGGTATTCGAGGCAGATCGCAACCACAAGTACATGGCCACTGCTCTTGGAAGCGAACTGATCAACTGGTTGCACAAAGCCACCCGCCGGGAGCTCTGGCCGCCACAGGACAATGAACACCCTAGATGCATCTTTGTTCGACTCGGTGAAGGCACCTTAAACAAGGGCTTCACGAAAGGTGGCATCGTCAGCAACACCATCGTTCCAGGGATCAAGATAAACACCGAAACAGACCCGTGGGAATTGTCATTCGACTGGAAGTCCACGTTCACCTGGCTTTTGACCGAGGAAACATTACTACAGCGCTTTCGCAACAAGTTACTCGACAACTTTCTACCAGAGATAGAGACGGTAAAGGGATGGGAAGCGAGACAGGTAGCTATATACGGCTTTCTGCTCTGTCGCTGTCAAATCCAGCGTAAATCCCTACTAGCCGCATATCGGGACCATGTCGCCCAACACGCCTCATCTGACGCGTCTCGATCCGTGTATTCTCCCGCTGAAACTTTTGACGTCACGCCATACGTGGAGCAACCCAATCTACGCCACCATCATGCTTCGTCTTTCGACTTCGACGCTACTGTCTCCAGCCTTGGCGGCGGCCAAAGCATCGTCTTCCACATCCCCGGCTGGCAAACCTGGTCTATCCGCCAACTCGCGCGCATGCGTATCCTCGATGAACTCACCCAAGATAACGAGTCCCCCAGTGAAAGCTTCAGTACCGACTATGAGTACTACTATACCGATATACTCCGGCGTCAGAACAAAGTGCTGAAGGGGAGAAAAGAAGCCAATGACCGGGCACTGGAAAAGTACTTGAGGGGCCCCGTCTTAAACCTCATGTGGTTCTGGATATCGTGTGAAACTGAATTTATAGCTGCGACTCAGAGTTTTCGTTTCAGCGTCAAGTTGCTACTGAAATTATCCGCCATTCCAATGTTTTGGTTTTCTATTCATCTATTTAGGCACTCTGTATTGGAATGCTGTGATAGAGTATCACCGCCCATGTAACGTATTATATTTTTAAGCAAAAACTTTCAAGGAAGAAAGGGGTTAAGCGGGTTCATGTACTTTTTCTCCATAATTAGACGACGACTCTAAAAAAAGTTGACATCACATCACACGATGCAAGAATCCTTGATAGTACCTTGAATACATACAAAGTAGCAATGTTTCTTTTCTTCTCTTCTCCCATCTTCATCTCCCCAGTTTTCCCCCAACTAACCTTCAATGAAGCAAAGAAAAAAAAAATATAAAGTTACTATTTCTTTGCGTTTGTAAAAAAAAAAAAGTAAATAGATTCATAACTTCATTAATCAACCTGAACAAAAGAAACTCCTTACACATGAAATCATCCAAGAACACCCCCCCCCCCCCTCCCCATCCTCCTAAATACCCCCAGACATAACCATATCCTCAACCACATCCCTCTCAAACCACCTCACCACGCCCCCCTCCTCATACTCCCACCACGCCCTGCACCTCTTATACTGACAACTATAAAACGCCTTGCGCCTGCCCCTCGCATCCACCGCATTCATCGCCACCAGGCGCATAGGCCGCGGTGTATCGCACCAGCAAAGGACGTCCGGGTCGAGGCCGCGGGCGTCGGCGAAGCCGTTCCAGGAGCGGCACGAGGGGTTGCTGCAGAGGCGGTAGGGACGCTCGTAGTTGAGGTTGGTGGAGTCTGTGGTTTTCAGGGTGTTGGGGAAGGCGCATTTGGGGCAGGTGGCGCCGGGGTCGGTGGTGGGGGGTGGGCTGGGTGGAGAGGGAGGGAGGGGAGGGGGGAAGGTGGTGGTGATGGGGGTCGGGGTTGTTTGGGAGGAGGGGAGGGTGGTGGAGAGGGGAGAAGAAGGGGCAGAGGGAGAGGAGGAGGAGGGGGATGGAGGGATGGGGTTGCTTGAAAGGGTGGGTTTGGGGCGGAGTGGGAGTGGTTTTTTGGTTCTCGTTGTTGGGGAAGAAGAAGACGATATGGTGGTTTTCTCCTGGGCTTGCAGGCTCCCATTTCCGGCGGAGAAAACAAAAGGTTGCGTGGTGGTCTCTTCTTTCTTCTCGTACGAACTGGCTGGTAGTGGTGTCTTCAAGAGACTCTTCGGCTCTTGTCCATTGGTCGCCTTGATATATGAGCCTAGCTGCACATCGTCTGTCGAGTATCTTGCTTCCTTGTCACGGCGCTTAGGCAGTGGCTTGATGGGCCGAGCTGCAATGTCCTTCTTCTCGTCTTGTTTCTTGGTGTCTGAGGAAGAAGGGCTGATATCATCGGGATCTGGGGCAGAGGAGACAACGGTTTGCCCCTTGGACAAGGAGTTTACCGAGTAATCTGGTGGAGGCGTGATTTTCTCCTCGACTTTCGTAGTAGTCTCGACAATATGCTCTTTGGTTGGTAGTGTAGGGTCAAGAGCTGGCTGTCCATGCGGCGCTGCGGTAACCGTTAGTCAAACGAAGGCCAGTCTAAAAGCAAAAAGAGGATGGGATATACGAAAAACCTTACCATACGGGTACCTAACAACAGACTCTGAATACTTCCTCCGGCGTCCCGAGCAGCAACAACAAAGTAGCCCAAAGAACCCCATTTTGCTATAAATCCGCTTCAATGCAATTACCCGACTGCAACCCGAAAATCAACAAAACTACAAACTCCCTAATCCATTAAACCCAGGAAAACCTCCCACTAGTTATACACACCAATCCAGGCACCCGCCTTACCCCCAAAGCGCCTACACTTCAGCCTCGCCAACCCACCCCCACACCTCCTACACAGCCCCCCGATAACCTCCCCATGTCCATCCATTCCCTCAAGCAAAAAAAAAACGAGTCAAGCAAATCCTCCACAGAACCTCCTCAAGTATCCACTAAGAAAAGCTTTAGAGGAAACAAGGCTGTGAACAGCCCACACGCCTTCACCTGTCAAACCTGTGCATAACCGCCCTCCTCACAAGGGTAAGCGAGGGCCACATCCATCTTGGCAATAACGGCACCCGGATGCCCGTGGGTTACGAGCTATCGATACATCTGGGGTTTTAGACTTTTTCGTGGCTGGGTGATTGTGGCTGTGGGGTGGAATGTGTGTTGCGGGGTGAAAGAGGTCGGCGAGGTGGGAGGAGGTGATAGAGGTGCATGAGTCGGTGGTATGTCGGGGAGATGGGGGGGGGGCGGACAGGCGGGAGCGGAAGGGTGNGGGGGGGGAGGTAGGTGGTTGAGATGGGGGGTTTTGCGTTCGTTTTTTTTTCTTTGGGAATACGGTGTAGAGGTTTCTGGGTTGATTGCGGGTTGTAGGTATTTTTGAGGCGGTTGGAGAATGGGTTCATTCTTGGCGAAGTCGATCGAGCAGTCATGACAATATGCATGCCTCAGGCGTTCAGGCTCACATCAATGCCTGATTTATTTGTCAATATTGATAGGTATGTATTCCGGTAGATAGGCTACAGCCTTTTCTTCGAAAAATACCCACTGTAAATGAGGCATTGCATTCTTGCAGCATACAAGCGCCACAGTCTGGCTATGGCAAGTAGAAATCATTACAATTTAGACAAGCCACGTATGATCATGTTGGCGAGAAGAATGATATTGAATTGCGAGGTGGGTTTCAAGATACGGGAAGGGGAGCGCTTAAGAGGTCGTCAAGTAGGTCTGTTCAGATGGAGAGATACGAAGCCTATGGCTTCAACCCCACCCTTATTACAACATAGAATTGAAACCGGTACAAGGGCAGAGGGGAGCAAGATAATCAGGCTGGAATAGACAGTCTCCATATTTATGATGCCTAAGGTATTTTTTTTGGTTACAGCCTGTTGATACTGGAAAATGGACCAGGTTAGAGTCAAACAGTATAGCATTTATGACGGACTAATCGGGATTAGGCTGGAGTAGCATTCAGAAGGGTGAACATCATTTCAGAAACTAAATTGATCGAAATAGCGACCGGCTGATATATCTTTGCAAGACCTAGGAAAACCGATTCAGGTAATAACTCATACATTTGGAACAATATATCGAGTGGAAAGATATGCAAGATTTCAGTAGGAGTCGTCTACGTATTATGTAATATTAAATTTAGTAGTTAACATGCAAGATTGCCTTAATGTTGCACCAGGCATATAAAACTTTGACTACCATTACAACATCTTCAGAAGCTGTTCGTGGCAGCCAGCTCAATCACCACAACCCATAAAACAGGAAATATCCATTCAAAAGCCTAGAGATGTGAGAAACATCAGAAATACCTGGTTACAGCCATATTATATCCATGTACCGCACGTCATGCCATTGTTGAGCGCCTTGGACTACCACCACCTTTTGTCGGGATTGTAACAAAAAGACCCCTCTGTATCATTCGTGCTGGGAATATTGAGCTACAGAGAAATCCACGGTAACGCCGTGGTATTCTCCCATCCTGTGAGGTAGCCCGAGGTACGGAAATGGTGCTGGTTGGGGAGCCAAGATTTCAGTATAGGTTTAAGACGGGTTTTGCCGTGTAACTGTTCTGATTCTAGCGCGCAGACTAAGGTCCCGTAGACACCACATGGAGCACAGGGGCTCGGGAAATGAAACTGTTGAGACTAGGCTGTGGTTATTGTTGCTCTTCTTGAAAATGCAACGAATTGAAGATGGTATGTTTTCCAACTAGTGATGAGATATGCAATGCAGGTAAAGAGTAGTGTGGCAATGTGAACTACCGTGCAGCTGCAGCTCGGGGATACGTAGGTGCTAAAAGTCGGCACTCGTCTATTGAGCAATAATGGCAGTAACATGTCTTGCGATTGAATTTGCTCTAGACATGGACATTGGCATGGCATGACAAAGTGTCGAGATGCAACAATGGCCTTTGGTCGTGTCATGGCCGATTCAAACATGGTGACGGCAGATGCGGGCTGTGGACAATGCGGCCGATGTCGGTAGCCAAACAAAAGACAGCGGCACAGTACTGGGAGCATTTAGTCTGCTTGATCTAAACTCCATGTGCAGAATTGCTGTGCGCTTGAGTGCATGATGGGCCCGTTGACATTTGCATTACTCGTCAAGACAAGTCGTTTGTGTAACGTAGATGGGCACTCCACAAGGCTGAGATGCATCTATACATGTTACTCAAAGGTTGACGGGGGGCACACACGGGGCCTCTCGCAGTGAGATTGCATTCAGGTTTAGTCGACGAATCAAGGAGTGAGCATGGGTGATCAGGCTTCGAGGCAATTTGCTGGTAGATAGTGACGTGCCGCTAGATCTGAGACAGAGCGGGAAGAGGCGGTGGTACGGGGTGGTACGGGGTTGTTGTGCAGCGGTGCGGCGGTTTGATTGACGGGGCGATTGCTCAACAACAATACTTCTTTTCTGCTATCGGCGATGGGGCGTAGTGGTCATGAGTAACCATTACCTGCAAAAACGAAATACAAGGCTCTCGAGATTTCTGATGTAAGAAGGGTAGAGGCAGTGGGGCTCGGTATTTCTTCTGCAGGTGATGAATCCGTGTCGAGCGGGCGGCAGCATCGTGGTGGTGCGGTGGTAGTCACATGATGGGAGCCAATAGGATGGATGGTGATTCCGGACGCGCTAAACGAGCATGCAGGTTGACGTACGAGGGGCGAATCGGGCCACGATAAATTGTGTAACTGGGCTGGGCAGTTAGCTTACCCACACAACATGCGCCAAAAATGCAAGCAAAAAACCCCCCCGTAGTTGTCGCTTCAGCCGCACGCCTTTCCGAGCAGCGTGGTCTGGCCACGGGCATGGTCGGGTTGGGGGATGAGCGTGAGTGGACGGCAGAGGAGCAGGTGTTGAGCAAGAGGCATTTTCCTGCAGAGTAGTGTAAACGTGTTTGCGAGGGCTATTGACACGTGCCTTGCAGCAGCAGCAGCAGCAGCAGCAGCATGGGGCGGGAGAGGCAAGGAAGGGGAGCACGAGCGTCATGAGCAGTAGTGTAGGCTGGTATGCAGCAAGGGCAGAAGCTGCAAGTTTTGCCCGTTTAGGCACACAGGTACACGGCGAGAAATTGGGCGTGTAACCCGCACCGAGCAGTCGTTCACACACCGGCCGGTGGGCCGCGGCCATGGGCGGATGGCGGTGTCTACGTATGAGCAGGAGCAAGAGTAGTAGGAACAGGAATGTGAGCAGGCGGTGCAGGCAGCCGGTCAAGGGTGGCAGCTTGCACAGAGGGCGGAGCAGCACTTGGCCGTGGCCCGAGAGGGCATGGTGTGAGGATGTGGATGTGAATGTGCAGAGCGGCAATGGCAGGTATGCGAGGCATGAGAGGATTGGGACGAGGAGCAGAACGACGACGACGACGACGACGAGAAGCAGAGCAGACAGTGGCAGCCGTCAGTAGTATGCAGCAGCGCCTGGCGACGCCAGGGCTCTGGGAGGCCCGGGCATTCGGCTGTAGACGAGGGGCGCTAGGACCAGGGTGCAAGAGAACATCAGCTGGCCATGGAGTGGAGCTGCACCACGAGGGCGGCGCCGGGGCGTCTGAGAGCCATGACGAGGCAGGAGAACAGGCGGCGGCGGTCGACATGGGATGGCTGCGAAGCGATTGGCGATGCAGTACGATGCGATGTGATGGCCGTCGTCTTGTTGGCGCGGCCGCTGTTCTCTTGTGCCTGCTCTCATCCATCTGGACTCGGACGGGCGCCCAAGGCCAACCAACGCCCCTGCACCCGCCGTGCTTGCTGTGGCTGTGACGGCCAGCAAACCTTTTTTTTTTCCTTTGTCCCCTTTTTTTCTTCTCGTCGGCTGTGGTTGGCGGGCAGCGGAGGAGACAGGGCCGTGGGTTGCTGGTGCTGCATGAAATTGACAAGTCGGCAGCGTCAAAAAGGCCTTGGTCGTGTTGAGATAGGCTCGCTAAGGCAGCGGGGGCCCTGGATGGCATGGGCGGCGGAGTGGGTGGCTGTAGGGATTTTCCCCTCGCCGGCTCGCAGCATTGGCATTGGCATTGGCATTGGCATCAGCATGGTAGGGGAGAGGTACTTTTAGGCCGCGAGTACTTGGGCCCTAGCAGCACGAGGGCCCTGGCATCAAACGGTCGTGTCGACAGAGCGGCCACGCAACCCACGCTCCTCTTTACCAACGGGCGGCGGCGGCGCCCTCTAGTCGATACCATGGTGGTGGTGGCAGCGCTCTGGACTCTGGACTCTGGACTCTGGAGCTGTCGCTGCCGCTGTAGCTGTCGCTGTAGTCGCTGCCACGGACACGGACACGGACACGGCCAAGTGGGCGCAGCTTATTGTTGCGGGCGGCATGGTGGCATGGCGGCGAAGGCAGGAAAATCTCATGCCTCACGTGCAGGCCGGCGTCGGCAGCTGCAGATGGTCATGTTGAGCCAGCGTCGTGTGCAGCACCATCGTCATCGTCACCACGGCCAATGTATGTACCATGGCGGGTGATGAGCACCAGCACCCGACAAGCAGCACGTCAACGCCAGCACTGCCGCCGCCTCACGCCACGCCGCCTGCTGTTGCTATCGTCATGTCTGCGTGGTGTGCGTGTGTGTCTATGTCTATGGTGTGGTGTGCCTCTCTGTGTGGGTGTGTGTGTGGGTGTCGACTGGAGGGTAGAAAAACGAAAGGCGAATGGCGACGCTGCTGACGTCTGTTTCAAGAACCACCGAAGGCGCGCATGCTCCCTGTGTGTGGTGTGGTGTGTGTGTGTGCATGCCTGTCTGGCTGTCTGTCTGGCTGCCTACCAACCAAGCTGCTACTCCTTTTGTGTGTGCCTGTTCCTCTCTCAGTTTCAGCTCCAGCTTCTATTCAGCTTCTATTCTGCTTCTCCTTCTCCTTCTTCTCTGCCTGCACACAGTAGCCTCGTCTAGTAGTGTGCTGCTGCTCCCCACCCCTTCATCCATCCCTCCCTCCCTCATCCACATCCACATCCACATCCACATCCACTTCTCTGCAACGCCCGCCTCTCCTGCAGGTCCATATTTCCTGCACCAGATTTGCCCGCTCCTGTATGGTTCCCTTGGACCTAGCCGCTCCCTTACTGGTCTGCGCGCTGACAAGTACGTGAATTGCAGTCACGTTGACACCCAAACTAGCACTAGGACTGCTGCCCCGCCCTTAATCCCCAGCACTGCCGTCACTCAACCCCATCGTCGCCTCTCCTCGCTCCTTCACAAGCTGCATATCCTCGCCCTCAATTCTCCCTCTGCTGCCTTTGCTCAGCCCAAAAAGTCCCTGACCTCGTTGCTTGCCCCATTGCTGCTCCGGCCACCACCTGCGCCTGCCCTGGTCGCTAGCTCCGTCAGCCACACCAGCGTCACCTGCTACTGCACAGACGGCACGCGGGACCACGCCCTCTTGACACTCGACCTCGCGCCTACTCCCTGTTGCTACTGCTGCTGCTACTCCTCAACCACCACCACCACCACCACCACTAAACCTCTCCACCACCATCACCACCTGCCACCACTCCCTGCCTGCCGCCACCTCTGCCCATATCCACTACGGCTCTCCTCCACCACGCTCGCAAACCCTGCCACACCCTGCTCACCTACAGCCCGCCCCACTCCCGATAGCAATCCGCGCAGCGCTTGCGGACCCCCTCCCCTACGCATAACTCCAAACAATGAGCCAGAACCGGCCATCGGCCTTTTCCTCGCTAAGAATGGGTGGTAAGTAGTCGACCCCCTTAGATCCGCCATGTCAATTGCTGCCATGCTCACTCTCCCCTGCAGAAGTTATCCGCGAAAAGGTCCAGGACGGCTTGACCGGTGACTACAAGGACCTCGCCTATACGCAATGCAAGATTGTCGGCAACGGCTCCTTTGGTGTCGTCTTCCAAACCAAGCTGTCGCCCAGTGGTGAGGATGCTGCCATCAAACGAGTTCTTCAGGACAAGCGCTTCAAGGTGTGTGTTGCGCGTCGCCTTCCCCCCTTCCCCCCGTTCCCCTCCCCTCCCCTCCCACATGCGCGCCCCTCCGGCTGACTCCCGGCTGACTTCCCCCAACAGAACCGTGAACTCCAGATCATGCGCATTGTCCGACATCCCAACATTGTCGAGCTCAAGGCCTTCTTCTACAACAATGGCGAGCGGGTACGTGTCTGCAGCCAAGCGCGTCTGTATCTGTCGTGTAGCTAACCGTTTCAGCCACAGAAGGACGAGGTGTACCTGAATCTCGTGCTCGAGTTCGTTCCAGAGACCGTCTATCGCGCCTCCCGCTACTTCAACAAGATGAAGTCGGTCATGCCCATCCTCGAAGTCAAGCTCTATATTTACCAGCTCTTCCGCTCGCTTGCCTACATCCACTCGCAGGGTATTTGCCATCGGGACATCAAGCCCCAGAACCTGCTGCTAGACCCCTCGACGGGCGTGCTAAAGTTGTGCGATTTCGGAAGTGCAAAGATCCTGGTCGAAAACGAGCCCAATGTGTCGTACATTTGTTCCAGATACTACCGTGCCCCTGAATTGATTTTCGGAGCCACAAACTACACGACCAAGATTGGTAGGTGCATTTGATCAAGACTCTGTCGGATGTGTATGTGTATGTGTGCTAATTTTGGCGTGTAGATGTCTGGTCTACAGGTTGCGTCATGGCAGAGCTGATGCTCGGACAGCCGCTTTTCCCAGGCGAGTCGGGCATTGACCAGCTGGTAGAGATCATCAAGGTTCTGGGAACACCCACCCGCGATCAGATCCGCACCATGAACCCCAACTACATGGAGCACAAGTTCCCGCAAATCAAGCCTCACCCATTCAGCAAGGTAGGTCTGGTCTCTTGGTCCCACCCCAATTTTGCTGTGCCACATTTTACTCACACAAATTTGTCAGGTTTTCCGCAAGGCGGATGCCAACGCCATTGATTTGATCTCCAAGCTGCTCGAGTACACTCCTACACAACGTCTCTCGGCCATCGATGCCATGGTCCACCCATTCTTTGATGAGCTGAGGGATCCCAACACACGCCTGCCAGACTCGCGTCACCCCAACGGGGCCACCCGCGATCTGCCAGAGTTGTACAATTTCACCCATCATGGTGAGCCTTAATCCCCCCCACAACTCTCTTGTCTCGCAGCACAGTAGCTAACCCCCGTCCAGAACTCTCCATTGCCCCTCACCTCAACAACCAGCTCATACCGCCGCACCACCGCGCGACACTGGCTGCACGTGGCCTTGACTTCGAATCGCCCAGCTTCAAGCCATTAACCAAGGATCAGATGATGGCCAGGTTGGATTAAGCTATGCTTACTGTCATTCGAAACGATAATATTTCTTCATGCGGCGACTTTTGATCCTCTCCGCTCCTGAGCACAAAGCTATTCCGTCCGGAGAGATGCAAAAAGGAGTCTCAAATGGGCGTCGGTTTTATCAGGTGTATACTACGAGGAGCGTACCCTTTTCTGCTTTGTCTGCGCGCGTCTGAAATGATACCGACATTCACGTTTACAAAGAATGACCTGGCTTACTTTTCTTTCGGGGCTACTGGCCTTTTCGTTCACGCGAAATGATGGTGGGCCTGCACTGCAGATGATGTTCCTCAGTTGCCTTTGAACATGATGAATGGGCGCAAAAGGGTTGCACAAGCAAAGGAATGGGGAGCTGGCAAAATTTGGGATGTACTGAGTATGGAAAGCTGACGAAGGGTCTCGCTCATCCGATTTCCGACGCTTCAGCATGGGGTTTACGATGCGTCACCTGCCTTGCATGCGGGAGTTTTCTTCTTTCTTTGTTATTCAAGATCTATTCAATGGGCTGCACATGGGATGGTGAGGCTCATTTCGCAATTTGGACGGTTTTACCCTGATCCGTCGGAACGGCGATCCTGTGAGGAGAATGGCCTTTTTTTGCACTGAGAGCATACGGACTGGCAAATTTACGACCGGCACTGGAGCACTACTAGACCAAAGGATTGCATGTCTGCAGTGGAGCAAATGCTTACATGGCAACGACTACCCCTGCTGTCTTACCTGCCTTTTGCGCGAACTCCCTAAATGGATACAAGTCTCTTCATATTTTTGACCTTTTGACCTTTCGTCTTCTTTTTTGGATGTCTTTTACAAGTGAAGTTTGTCTGATATGAGCAAAAGAATAGATGGCATTTGCAAGTCAGTTTCATCATGTCTTATTTGGTAATTGCATGCCTTTTACTCCAGATACAAACTCACCTCCAAACAACCACCAGGCAATGTAGTGAGAGAAGCAGCATATTCTATGCTAGCTCACAATTGATGCTTGTATACTTTCTCCCAGTCTATAAAACCAAGTGAGCGTAACGTTCATTCTCCTGCTTCATCAGGCCTGACTCGGTGAACTTCTCTCTACTGAACTTGATCTTTTCCGGGACACAACAGTACAATATCAAGCACAGAATGCATGAAATCCCAGATGTCGATCCTCAAAAACACCTAGTTGACACCAGTTGGCCAAGCAATGACATGTCCATGTCCGTTGACGTCGAAGATGCATGCACGGAGCGCCAAGACAAGAGCTCAAATGGCGCTAGCCTGTTTGGATCACAAGCTCTCGCGGATGCTCCAGAGCGACTGCCGCGCAGCAACCTCGACAATCCACTTTCGCGACCCATCCGCAAACATCGTAACCGAGTTGCCAGACGCCACGGCCGCCCTTCTGGCTTCCCCCACGGCGATTTCTACCGTCCCTACAGCCACACATACAAGGACTACGACAACCCAAGCAACGGCACGCGCGCTACCAGTAATTCGAGGCCGTCGCGACACTGGGAATTCTCACCAGAGATATTGAAGCAAAGGGATCAACCAGATATTGTCGCAACCATGGCGGATATCGATTTCAAGGAGGAGCGCGGTGATAGGCGCGAGGACCGACGTGACGACAGACGCGATCGCGGTGGTTATCGAGGGAACAACAAGCGCCGCCGTGATGGTAAGTCTGCTTCTTTGTCTGCTGGCAAACTTGCGCAGTCAGTATGCACAAACAGGAGAGTCATGGGATATCTCATGACTGCGATACACACCAGGCTGTACCCTCCAACACACTGCTTCGTTCTGCGCAATGCTTTCATCTCCAAATGACAGTGCTGACATGGTCGCATAGATGACAATGACAACTACTACCGCGGTGATGATCGCCGTGGACCCCAGAGACGCCGCCACGACGACGGCCCCCGTCGCCGATACGAAGAGCCCCCGTTCCCAAAACTGAGGAGACTCCTTCTCAACATTGCCAGCTCCACCAAGCTACCGCAAGACGAAGCCATTGAAATCGCAAAGTACTTTGGAGAGCACTTTGACGACGAGCGTCTCCGCTCAGACTTTTTCGATGTCCTAGTCCAGCTGTAAGCATTCCCATGGCTACATGTCGAGTCACACTGACACATCCTAGTATTGTCGAGCAACCCTTTAAGATTCCATTTGTTGCAGCCGTTGCTTACTACGCAAACGATGTCAAGCCAGAAATCACAATCGAGGCCATGAAGCGCGTTTCAGACAGGGCACAAGCGGCTCTCAACGCTGGAGAGTGGAAAGAGTTTAAACTACTTCTCAGGTTCTTTGCCTGTCTGCAATCGCTGTATGAGGATGATGGCGTCTTTACTTTCCTTGGTCAGCTCTTCGACACGGTTGTGGACCTGCAGAGTGCCAACGAGAACGATGTAAGCGGTCTGCAAAAACATACGCTGTTCATTGCTAACAAAACCAGGTTGTCGGTATCGAACTCGTCAAGATCATCCTCCTTACCATCCCCTACGCACTCGTAGCTGGAGGAGAGCGCTTCCATGAGCAAGCAAGGCAACTGTTGAAGAACACGGGCATTGTGGCAAGCAACATGGTCCCCATCGAAAGCCTTATCCACTCATACGTTGGTGATTTCGAGTCGAAGCCAGTCAGCTACAATAGCGTCATTGGCCTCCTCCAGGCACAGCTTTCGGCTGAAGCGGATTCTGGATTTGAGCTCAGGTGTATTCCACGTGTTGACCCCGAGGCACTACGTATTATGAACGCCAAGGAAGAAGATGCTTTGCCTACAGCTCCTCAGACACACACTTTCCCCACATTCACCATCCCATCTCCCGTCAACCCTGGCCCAAGGCCTGTCTTTCCCGAGGCCTACTTTTCCCTCTTCGCCGACCAGGAAGTCGACACCGTACCTAAGACGACTGACATTGCGTCATCTCTTGTACGCGATGCTATCGTTGACACCATCAATCAACTTGACTTCAACCGGGAGATGGTCGCCAAGTTCCTTGTCGATGTGGACTGCTACTGGTCTGTCGACATTTTTGCCAAGCGCGGCTCACCCTTTGATAAGTTCCGCGAGCTGGTTGGTGACAAGATCCAGTACAAGTCTGAAGATATGATCATCGATGCCATCTTTTCACAACTGTTCAAGCTGCCTAGCGCCGAACACAAGCTCGTCTACTACCACTCGCTCATTACTCAGTGCTGCAAAGTTGCTCCTGCTGCCATTGCACCGTCACTTGGAAGGGCTATCCGTACGATTTATAAGAATCTGCCCATGATGGATCTTGAGCTGGGCTACAGGTTCCTTGACTGGTTCTCGCACCATCTCAGCAACTTTGAGTTCCGATGGAGGTGGACTGAATGGTATGTTTAAAAGTCTGTGTGTGTGATAGAAGCGTACTAACAATATCAGGCTTGACGATCTCGAGCTTTCGAATTTGCACCCGAAAAAGGCATTCATTCTTGCTACCTTGGACAAGGAAATTAGACTGTCGTTTGCAAAGCGCATCCGTTCGACTCTGCCAGAGCCCATGCACGCTTTGATTCCCGAGCGTCTGGATGCGGACAACAGTCCCGATTTCAAATACGACAACCCAGGTATGTATGCACTAGACGTAAATGCGAATATGGCTGACACTAGCTTTAGAAACCCCATATGCTGTTGAAGGTCAGACCTTGCTCAACCAGCTGAGGAAGAAGGCTACAGCAGAGGAAGTGCAAGTCACGATCGACAGCATCCATGAGAAGGCTCTTGCGCAAGGAGTTGGAGAGGTTCTCGTACCTTCAACTGATGCTTTTGTCACTGCCATCTGCCGTCTGGGTGCCAAGTCACTGTCCCACGTTCTGTCTTGCATCGAGCGAGGCAAGGACCGCCTTCTGGAAATCTCTCAAAACGAGACTGCACGCCGTCAGATTGTAGCCAGTGTGGTGGAGTACTGGAAAGATCAACCCGGTGTCGCCGTCCGCATTATCGACATCCTGCTCAACTACACCATTCTTGCGCCAATGACAGTTGTCCAGTGGGTGTTTGGTAGCCACATGGGCGCTGGAGAGGCTTTGACTGAGAGCTGGGTTTTCGAGATGGTGTCCAACACAGTCGCCAAGGTCACCAACCGCAACCGTCAGATCGCATCCGCCCGTCTTCAAAAGGGTCTTCCTCAGGAACAGATTGAGATGGTTGAAGCTACACTGGCCAAGGACAGAGACAATGCCCGGGAACTGTTCAAGTACATTGAGGACTCTACGCGCGGTGTCGCAGAGGGTTCTGCCGACACAATGCTTGAGAAGTCTTCCAGCGGTGCGTTGACCGAAGAGGAGGTTGAACTCATCAAGGCCTGGGGCAAGCGCTGGCACACTGTATTCATCCGCAAGGCTCAAGTTGAAGAATCTGTTGTCGGAGAAGATGCTGTCGAGGCAAGGATCAAGCTTCTTGCCTCTGAGCCTGACCCTGTTCCCGAGAGCATGGAGCAGGATGGTGAAGGTGTCGCGGATGCCACGAACGACGACGTGAAGATGTCCGCTCCCTAGCTGGGCGAAGACCGCAGAGTACGATATTGGCGACTAGCAAAAGCATGCGGGTAGACATCAACATTTAAAACGGCGTATTGGTGTGTGTATGGGGAATCTGCATATATGCTCACCTCACGTGACGTCGCGTGATGTGGAACATGCAGAAGCGGGATATAGTCTATCTGTATAGTTTGTATTATAGCAATATATTCAAATAAATTTGACGAAGTTCGTCTCGCATATACCCATGCATCCATGTTTAAGTATGATGTAGTAGTTGGCTGAGGCGCTATGGAACGAGATCAAACCATCAACATCCCACTAGAAGGCTCTGCCGCAACAGGCATTACATGCTCCTTGTCAGCACTAGGCACGACAAACCTGTCAGAATCGTGCAAAAGACAACATTATCAATAGGCGGTTGATGCACAATGACTGCTAGCGCATAGCAAGTCGATGGTGCATTTGAAGCTTGGACCGCAGCCTCGTCATGTGAAAGATATTGGAGAACCTGGCAAAGCCGTCGCGGCATACGGCGGCACCAAAGAAATGCAGCCCACCGCCAACATTCGGGCCGGAAAGCATGTTACCTTGTATCGCATGCCTTTTGTAGTTGCCGTATAATATCTGAACGCGACGACTTCCTCTCACCAACCGCACCTAAGCACACGGGCGTGCGATACCACGGCCGGCGCTGTTCCCTCGGCTGGTCCATCGCATATCCGCGTTACCCTGCTTGGACCCAGTCTGCACCTCCCGACGCGATGCATATACCCCCCAGCTACGTCACTGCTGGCTCAGCGACGCCGGCATCTACACACACATCGAGCATAATACTCCTTAATGGCCTATCATGGTTTTCAAAAGAGACAGGCGACGGCGACAGCGGCGGCGGCGGCGGAGGAGGTATTCGATACCCGGAGAACTGGAGCAGTCTCATCGGCATCGTAACGGCGATTGTGGGAAACGTGCTGATATCGTTTGCGCTCAACATGCAGCGGTACGCGCACATTCGGCTGGATCGCGAGTGGCAGGCCAAGGAGCGGCAGCGCAAGAGGAGGAATGCATCTGGGCTGAGCCTGAACCGACTGAATGAAGAAGTGACAAAGTTTGGCGGCGGCGGGAGAGCCAAGGATCAGCACGGAAATGGCACGCCGGGTCAGACTCAGCATGCGCCTGATGCGAATATCTTTGAGGCGACCGAGTCGGATCCTCTGGTTGCGAATGAGCGCTCCCACCAGACGAGACCGGGCGTGGAGAGGGGCGACAGCGCGGGATCGGGGCCGGACGACGAGGTCTACAAGCAGACTTCGTATCTCAAGTCGCCGTACTGGTGGTTCGGCATCATTCTCATGACGGTGGGCGAGGCGGGCAATTTTCTGGCCTACGGCTTTGCGCCTGCGTCCATTGTCTCGCCGCTCGGCGTCGTGGCGCTCATTTCTAACTGCATCATTGCGCCGTTTATGCTCAAGGAGCCGTTTCGCAAGCGCGATGCGCTGGGCGTCATCATCGCGGTGGGCGGCGCCGTCACGGTTGTGCTTTCGGCAAACGATAATAATCCCAAGTTGGGACCCGGCGAGATTTGGGATTTGATCAGGCGATGGGAGTTTGAGACGTATCTTGGTATCACGGTTGGGGTGATTATCGTGCTCATGGGTGCGAGTAACAAGTATGGGGATAAGAATATTCTGATTGATCTGGGGCTTGTAGGGCTGTTTGGTAAGTTTTTGTGGTTGTTCAACGGGCAATGCGGTGACTAACTTGATCAAGGTGGATATACGGCCCTCTCTACCAAAGGTGTTGCGTCGTTGCTTTCGTATACACTATGGCGGGCCATTACTTTTCCAGTCTTCTATCTCCTGGTTGCCATTCTCGTTGGTACTGCAGTCATGCAGATCAAGTATGTCAATCGTGCACTACAGCGCTTCGATGCTACCCAGGTCATTCCCGTCCAGTTTGTCCTCTTCACCTTGTCGGTCATTGGCGGGTCTGCAGTGCTCTACCGCGACTTTGAAAGGACTTCGGCGCAGGATGCGGGAAAGTTTATCGGTGGATGCGCGTTGACGTTCTTTGGCGTTTGGCTAATCACGAGCGGACGACCTCCGCAACACAGCGAGGATGACGACGAGCCAGATCATGATGCGATGTATCTGGCAGGTGAACGCTATACTGATGAGGTGGATGACACTGGCGACGATGTTGCTGCAAGCACGCGATCGACATCACGTCCACTTTCACCACCTATCAACATCCCTTCTCGCTACCGCGATGACGACTCGCGCCCATCGACACCAACCATAGTGGTTATACCCGAACCAGTAACCCCACCAAATCCCGCCGTTCGCTCAGTCTCTGCAGACATCATGTCTTCTCTAGTCGCAAACCCATGGACCCAACCCAACGAACCCGAAGATCGCACACCACCACTAAACCGCCACACCTCGACCCCCGTCCTACCCTCTGAAGCCGCACCCGCACCCTTGGCCTCGACCAGCGACCCCGAACTCGGACTCCCCTGGACCCCCACGCGAGGAAAATCCCAAACCGACATCCCCACCACCCCCGGCTCCCAACTCCGTCGTCTGCGCACCGTCGACCGCGCCCAGGGAACCCGCAACAGTATTGCCGGTCCCCTCCTCGCCAGTCCCCTCAGCACCAGTCTTAGCACAATGGTCCAAGATCTCAAGCGCGGAGCCAACATCCGCTACCGCGACCCAGACGATTCCATCCGCCGCCGCGGCAGCGTCCTCGGTCTGGGGTCTTCGTCGCGCGACAACGTCGATGACGGCGCCATGATGGGCGGTGGGACGACGACGAGTGAACCGCTGAGTCGCCGGCAAACGCGCGATAGCCAGGCTGGACCGCCTGATGCTGCGACTGCCAGTGCGAGGACGGGACGTGGCAGAAGTCTTAGTGGGACGCTGAGTGAGCTTTGGAGAGGGCTTGGCGGACGTGGGAGTAGAGAGGATATTAGAGGTGAGGCGGAGAGGGAGGAGAGGTAGTTAGTTTTGAGACTTGTGGTGTTTTTAGAGTATAGAATAGAAAGTGATTTTTGGACTGTTAGCGATTCAAGTATTCGTATGTTGAATTCATCTAACATTATTTATTCCCCTTCCCATTCCCTCCAAAAAAAAATCAAAAGTCGTAACAGAACGTGTAACTACACAAAATGCAAACAAAAAAAGGTATATATATCGACAAAGGAAGATAAAAACAAGTCATCCTACGAGTTCATGTGAAGCCTTGGGAGGAAGGGAAATTCAAGGACCCATGATATCAGCCTGATACTTAGTATTGGCCACAACCAGATTCTGGTACTCGCGCACATCGGCACCGGAGATGACGGTGTTGGCAGTTTTCCAGCCGAGTTGTGTGGGGAGACGTTCGTTTTCTGATTGTGTTGTTAGTTCTACCTCTTCACATTCAAACCAAAA
>JAODYD010000002.1:1603881-1678803 GCA_026262445.1 Bipolaris bicolor
AAAGGGGGGGGGGGAAACAGTGCAAAACTCACCAAAGAAAAAATCCACCTGCTCCCTCACCGCAGTCTTCTCCTTACGATCTCCAAACACAATCATGTAAATCGCCGTTTCGAGGTGGCTGAAGCCCACGGCGGGAAGCGTGATGGAGAACTGGGGGTTGATCTTGAGGGAATCGAGCATGCGGGCGAGACGGGCGTTTGCGGCCATTTGCATGGAGATTGTGGGTGCGGTGAAGAAGGAGCGGGTGCGGGCGTAGATGGTGGCGTTGAAGGAGGTTGAGTCGCCGTTTATGGCGTTGTCTTGGCGACTGGAGGCATATATTAGTACATGCATTGCAAAAAAGGGTAAGTAGTATATGTGGGATGTGGTGGAAGGAGGGGGAACAGGAAAGAGAACTTACGAAAGACTGCCGTCGTGCTCGAGGATGTTGTGCTTGCTGAGGGTATCCAAGCCCCAGGTTGAGCCGCCGGCGTTGGTGGTGAGGGCTGCGGTGTGCAGGAGGACGGTGACGTCGTCGCTGAGGTTCAAGGCGGTTTTGAAGGCGTGCTTGAGGATGTCGAGGGTGAAGTTGCGGCCGTTGTGTGGGAGGTATTCGTGGTTGGCTAGGGTGTTGAGCATGGGGCAGGGTCCACGGGCTTTTGAGAGGAGTGTTAGTGACTATTTTTTTTTTTGGAAAGATATTAGTTAGAACTTACAGTCGCCGGTTCCAGCTGGACTCCAGGTATCCATAGAACCCTGGGCGTTGACTACACTGACAGCCGCAAGGGCAACGAATGGTACAGATGTAAAGCGCATGTTGTCGGTTTTGCGAGGTTTGTAGAGAGAATCTGTGGCGGACAGTAAAGTCGATGTTCTACAAGAGTCGAGCAGGCGTGAGGATAGAGTTCAGTCTACGAGATATCCACGAGTCTCTTATACCACTTTTTTTTGCGCGCCTCGGTCAAACGACCAGCGCCACCGCAGATTGCTCTCCATGCGTACAAGGCCTTGTTTCTAAGCCAAGAAGGGGAAGAGGAAAATTTAGTAAGTCGCAAAGGCTTAGCGGCATCTCGGACGTATTCACTTAATGTTCCCTTACTATGCCAGCATCCTTCCCCAGTGCGTGCCCAGGACCATATGCCATTACACGTGCCTCTTGTTGCCCTTTTGTCACCCGGTCTCTTGAAAGATGTCACGCCTTTGTTCCCTGGGTCTCGCTCGAATCGTGTAACGCTTGATCAAAACAAAAGTGGTTCGGATTCGCTGGGGGGAAGTGAGAACCCCAGGTAGGTTCGCGGTCCTCCCCCCTGTCTCGCAGATGTGGGCCAGGTCTAGGACGGCGGAGCCATGGTCGCTCGGCCCGCGCGACATAACGTCAAAGTAGGTGCCTGACTCGAATGCGTGGCTCTGGGACTAGGCCCGGGCTACTACGACTTTGCTATGCTATGCTGACCTTTTTTCTTCCAGCATCAGTCTCACGCATGACTGTATCATTGCCACTCGTGGGTACTGCTGCTGCGAACACCTACTAGTCTGCTGACCGTCTGGGGGCTCAGCTAGGCAGATGGAACATCCACCAACACAGGATAACATCATCATTCAATACATGGCCATCATCAGCAACCGTGGCTCAGTAGGTTTCCGTCGGGCGACTACATACACGAGACATGCTTGATTTGCAACCACGTCTGCTTTGGTAGTAGTGGAGACTAAACTCAGGGATCGGAGATTGCACTCCCGCTAAACTACGACGGTGCGCCACACCCTTTAACCACTTCCCTACAACAGTATGCCTATCATGGCATCAACTCCAGAGTACCACCATGTCATGAAGCTGCCAAGTCATGTAAACAAGAAAGTTTATTCTTAGATAGATAGATGCACATTTCATTACTATCGAGAAACTTACCGCGGCTTTACTAGAATACGACGTCTTAACCCCCCTGGTTGCAAAGAGGGAAAGAGAGAGAGGGAGAAAAAAAAATGCGGCACCAGCCCAGCATTCGCATCCTTTCATCATACTCTAAACACAGCTGTCGATGTTGTGCAGGCCCCTCCCCTACCCTCCCTCGGCCGGGCCGGAGGCGACCAGGGTTCATCCTCTTTCAACAAACCTACATTCGCCTTCCCCGCTGCAACCACGCATCGAAAACATCAAGGCCGGAAATCTCCCCATGCCGTCACGCCCTATGCCAGACACCTGTATACACACCAAGACTTACTCTATGCAACTGTTTTAAATGAAAGTACGACGTAGCATCAAAGCAAACAGACCTATAAATATCGCATGAAACGCATGGAGTGTGCGGTCGGAAATGCACGTCATAAAGCCTAGGATACAGCTATACTACAACACTGCCATCTCCAGTTTCTGTATCATCATAGTGTGGCGATGGGAAATAACGTCGTCACTCGCTTTCTCGACGTGAGAATGCAAAAAAAAAAAAAAAAAAAAAAAAAATAATTACCCACGCATGTGAAAGCGCAACACACACCCAGGAAACACACACCCAGGAAACACACACCCAGGAAACACACGCACTTTGTTTGAAGTACAGTATATTTCAACCCACCACACCGCCCAATAAGCACCCACGTATTTGTGAGCAAAAGCCGGGGGGGTGGGCGCTCGCGCATACCAAGCCAAGCAAATTGGCGCGTCTTCTCCGCGACTCTCTAACGCCGTGGCAATCTAGAACTTGGGGCCCACACCACCCTTCCGCCAGACATGCCAAAATCAAATAAAAAAAAAGTTCCGAGGTCTATGTTAGACTTCCCTTCTTCTGTCTTTTTTTTACTTTTTTGTGTATCGTCCAACGGTATGGGAGTCGGGAATTGCGGGAGCTAAGGTACCATAGTGCTTATTCTTTCCGCAAAGGAAAAGGCCGTCTGAATTGGTGGAGGAGGAGGTCCTGGTAGTTTACCAAAATGCACACATATCTCTTCTTTACTTGACTGGGTGGGTGCCTGTGAAACGGACAGGGCATTAATTATGTTTGTGTCCAAGTCCTGCTTTCGACTACATATGGCCGAGCCTCGGTATCTTTTCTCTATCAAAGCAGCGCAACGACATCTGCTTTAGCTTTGAATTCGGCGATTTGCTTTGCAGTGCAGCCTTTTGATGCGCCGGCCGTCGTGCGGGTATCCTTGCGGACACCGCTTTCGAGCAAGAACTTGACGGCGTCGACGCGGCCCTGTTCGGCGGCGAGATGGAGCGCAGTCCATCCGTTTTTGAGCGTCGACTGGTTCATGTCTTGGCCCTTGTTCTTGAGCACTTCGAGCACTTTGACGTGGCCTTTTGCGGCGGCGAGCAGGTATGCGGTGCGGTTTTTGTTGTCGCGCGCGTTGAGCAGCTTGTGGTCCCATTCCAGCAGCAGTTTTACGGCGCCGACACGATTGTTTAGCGCGGCGATGTGGAGAGCGGTGCGGCCATCGACGTTCCTGGTGTGGATATCGATACCGGGTACGGAACGCAAGGTCCGCAGGATCTTGGTATCGCCGTGTTCCGCCGCCAGATGTGATGCGGTCCAGCGCTTTGGTGTAAGGGCATTGATGGGACATTCCTGTTTCGACACAAGTTCGTCGATTCTGGTGTAGAGCTTGTCTGCGACTGCCCAGTGTAAAGCATTGCGCGGACCAGGCCCCATTGACACCTTGGTTTCTGCCTTTGGCGCCGGGCCAAGTGTCAGACGCCAGACCATCTCGTCGCAGCATTTCTGGCTCGTCTCGTACCGCTTGTTGAGGTCTTCGAGTTGCTCGCTCCAGTTGTACATCTTCATTGCGTTCTTGAACCATTTCTTGGGCGCAGAGTCGTCACATAGGAAGTTTGCCAGCTGTGCCGATGCAAACATGATTCCCTTGAACAGACCGATATAGACGACGCGCAGCTTCTGCTTCAATCTTTGCATGTCGTCATCATCCTCGGGCCGTATACTGACACGCTCGTGGCTTTTGGCAGTATAAACATAGTAATCGGACGCAACTTCGGCCAAATCTATCATGGCGTCTTTCTCAGACGTGTATATTTCTTCCATCTGGTCGGGATGTTAGAGTGATTGTACGTAACGTCAGAAACATGCGTAATCTATCATACGGAGAAAACCATGAACAGGGCGGCAACGGGGATGGCCACATATGGACCACCAACTGCTGCGCCCGCCCCGAACAGTTCTTTGATCATTCCCATATTTTGCGACACCCTGTTGAATCTCTCCGGACGCTTTTTTGACTCCAGCTTGCTTCCTTGCTTATTGATAAACGACAGCATCACTTTGTAGCCTTCATCAGTCTTGAGATCCAGATCCGGTTGGTTGAGTCGTTTCCTCAATTTTGCTTGCACCTTTTGCATATGCTCTTTCTCTGCGCCATCAGCATAGAGCGCCTTGTAAGCTTCCCGCCACAGATTCGGCTCCTTCTTTCCGTGCTTATTTGACTTCGTCATTGTGGCCTCGTGCTTGCGTATGTGTCGATAAATGATACTAGAAAAGGGGATATAGGCAGGCAAGGCGTTGGTTTTGGCTGAGCTGAAAAGTGTTCACGAGCGAGGTGCCTGAGCAGCATGGCTGCCTGATAAATCTATTGTGATGACTAGAGTTACACCGGTTCATCTGATGGATGCACAGCCCCCACCGTTAGCTGCGGTTGATGTGGGCGGTTAGGAGCCAATGGGAATTGTTGGCGTTCGATAACGCAAGAAGAGGGGCCAAGTCGCTGACAAAATGGTAATGTGTTGGTCCCGCGGGCAGCCTTAAAGCGAGTGTAGAGAGTTTAGCGAGCAAGTAGGCGCATTCGCAATGGCTGCTCAGCCACATCCGTAGATGTGAGAACACCAGCACAGCCTTGAGTAATTTATTCAGCCACCGCAGTAGACATGTACGAGCATTTGAGGTGCCTAAGTGGATTTTGATATTCTTGCAGAAGACATGACGTGCTATGCATGAGCTCTCATACCATACCTAGGTGGGTATTCAGAGAATTGCAGCCCACATCTTCCGCTCCATTATCACTTGCCCTCCAACCAGGGTGTTTGAACTGGAACTACATGCTAGTTATCTGCATGTAACAACTGAATGTGAACTATGCTCCACGTCAACATGGTCCGGTACAAGTTGCTGGGATTAGCTGTTGAGTTGAGAACCTGTTCAGAGGGTAGCGAGCAGAACAAGGGTTCTGAACGACAACGAGGTTGACAAGCGCAGAGGAGAATGCCATCATAGTTTGCGGATAAAAGGGAAATCTTATACTTTCGGAAGTGAAGTAGAAAGAAAGTGGGAGACATGTATCAAAGACCCATGATATGTTGTATTAATTCATGTGTGCATCTGCCTCAATCGCTGTAGGTGATGTTTGCAACGAAAGATTAGGCCGCTCCCCCACGACGGAAATTAGAACCCTCCAGCACACAAAGCAGTAAAACTTCATCCTGAAAACCCATTGTCCCACGATTGAGTCGTCCATCCGAAATCACACAATCAAGTGCTCAGTGAACAAGAACACTTACTTAGACTTGTTCCTCCGCCGAAACATCGAGCGCGAGGTCCTCCTCAACCGCCTCAGTCTTCACTTTCTTGACAGCGAGCGAATCATCAAGCTCACTACTCTCCTCAGACTGAGACTCAGCCGGCTCAGTATTGAGCTTGCTAGCCTTGCGCTTTCTGGCAGAGGGCGAAGGCGTCACGGGATCTTCTGCCTTGGCCTTGACGCGGGATCGCGGCGTCTTGGGAGTGGCGGGTGTCTGAACGGGAGTGCTCGTAGCAGAATTCAAGCCCGTGGCGCCCGATACGTTCTTCTTCTTCCAAGAGTACAGGCGATTCTCAATGGCTTTGGGGGTGCATTCTTGAACGGGAACATCAGAATTGTGAGTGGAGAAGGAGTGTGGAGAAAGGAATGAGATGAACGTGTATTGGAAAGGATAACAAACATACCGACTCCAGCATCATTGACGCGCTGAGCGATCTTGGCGCAAAGTGACTTGGAGAAGCTGATGTTGCACTCCTCAAAGACACTATGGAGGATCTGAAAGGCGCGTCAGTGACTGCTGAATATGCATAGGGAGCTGAGGTGGTACATGGTTTACTTACAATCGCGTCTAGCTCGGGAGTCCACTTGGGCATCTTGACGGGTGGGGATGAAGATCTGTTGTCGGATCAGTAAAAGCAACAGGGCATGTAACAAGAAGGCCACTCACTGATTGTTGTGATGTTGTTTGAGGTAGCTGGTACACACTGTGATGTAGGTAATGTAGGCTGAGAAAAGGTGACTTGAGTGCCAGTTGAAGGTTGAGTAGAGAGAAAGAGGGATGGAGGGTTGCATGCGGAGGGACAACTTTATGTCTCTGGACTGGTGGCGTCACAGATAGAACAGAGCAAGGTAGAATCCTCACGGTGAAGGTGAATCTGCAACACCGCGAGGAGGCTAGGGCCCCGCCCTCATCCTTCATTTTCCTCATTTTTAGACAGAGTGATCGAAGATAAGGCATTGCGGCAACACATGCGGGGCAGGTTTTCGGAGGTAGAAGGATGTGGCCACTTCACGACCTAAGGCGATAATGCTGCTGTTCAGAGATTTGTGTGCACTGTTTAGTAATTCGCATCATGGCTTCTCCAAAGTTCTGCGATGTACACGAGAACACAACACACAGATAGCGAGCTATGTCAACGATGATTCATATCATGCTCAATACTCCCTTAACTCTGCAACTGATACAAGTACACTCTGCCCGAAAAGAATTACACCTAAGCCACTGCAGCGATTTGAGACATGGCCGTGTGGGACCACTCACTCTGCCTGGGTTAGAGACAGCATGCCCTTTACTTACATAACATAGTCATTCTGTATACTACCCGTTACGTGTTCCATTGCCGCGGCGCTTCCTTTTGGATTCAGTGTCGGTACAGGGCGCCTCTTCTCTCTGTGCCATTCCCTCCACAACTGGAATACATGCTCTCTATTCGCAGGGTTCTTAACATGAATACCCAACGTCGTTGGTATGACACATTCCGTTTCTAGATGCGCATCCTGTGTCTTCCGCTTCATCGATGTCATGCTGCTGCTTCCATTCATACGCCTTGCCTCAAGAACAAAGTAGTGCGCCCAACAAGGCTCGAACTTGAAGACTTGTTCGCGTCGCCAGGGCGTGCGTCTCGTGGTCTTGTTTGCTTTTCCGAATGGCAACTTCTCAGATTCTTCTAAAAGGTCGTCGAAGACTTGCTCGCAGATGTACTTGAGGGAAATCTCGATGGGGTTTTCTTTTGCGTACAGAAGCCATAACTTGCGGAGGCGCTGAACAACGTTTTGGTATGCGAGTTGGGGCATTAGACCACAGGGGGGAAGTTTGCAGCTGAAAATTGGAGGCACTGTAATCAATGTTAGTGCTTGTAGATAAATGATGCGGTCGAGTCGCAAGAGATTCATTGTGAACGTACTGTATGGCAGCAAAGCAAGCTCATCCTGGGGGCACACCGTACCGTCCTCATCTTGCCTATCACCCTGGTTAGATGCATCATTACCGCTAGTATTTTCAAAGGGAGATTCGCACCATTCTGGAGAGTCTTCTACGATGCGTTAGCTATTTGGCTTGCTTTACAATTTTAGGCGGAACTAAAATACCCTCGTAGTTTGTTAGTGACTGCATAGCACCTCGAGAGCTGGAATCAAATCCTATCCAAGCCACGGTCAACGATGGTATTCAATGCAGTAATACTGCTGCGCTGAGAATGTCGACGGAGTAGGGCGGGGTGAGTGAGTGGTACAGCGTGAAGATAAAGACAAAGAGCGAAGTGAATGTTAAGATCAGCGAGCAAACGTTTGCGCCTGCCTGGCCAAACATGCAAACGCAAGCACACAGGTTAGCATTCGAGTGAGACAGACATAGGCATGAAAGGATGATACTTTTTGAAACAGCAGGAACATTTGCACGCAATATTTTCGAATGAGTCATATGGGTAATTGCCCACTTGAGGAACCAAACTATGATTTTATCACTGCCAAAGCTTGAAGACGGTAAAGCCCCTCAAAACCATACTGCAGCAACTACAAAGCCTTGCCCATGAACTTCCTCTTTGTGTAGCTCAACCACCACTTGCTAGGAGTGTTGGTGTCGTCTGCGTATACCCTGTTGAGTAACCGTGTTGCCAACTCCTGGCGCATCTGCATGATGTACTGTCGCAACACTTCAGCAGAGTTCCTGTCTGGAGGCGCTTCGAAAGCCTGGTTCAGTGGGAACCCAGCGTCACCGGGAATTGCAAAGTTTGTATCAAGAGCAGAGTTCATGACGGCCTGTTTGATTGAGTCAGTCTCGGCTCCATATTCCTGTCGCAGCTGCCACGTACCTTCTCAGCTTCTCTCCGGCTCATGTTGGGCTTGATCTTGCCCAACACTTCGCTCACATAGAGGATACCATAGATGAGCACACGGTCAGCTGGTCCCTTGATCTCAAAGTTGCGGAAGAATGTGTTGGCGCGGAACAGGGCGAGGACCTCGTCTAGGGGGTCGTAGGATTCGTGCGATGCCTCAATGGTGAGCTCGGTGACGTCTGCAGGCAGGGCGGGCAATTGGACAGCGGGCCCACGAGTGCGTGTGCGAAGAGGAAGGAGGGCAAAGTTGCCTGTTGTAGCAGTCAATCAAGGTGCGCTTATCCAAGTCGAATGGGAGAGTCCTACCAATCAATTGCTGGTTGGGCTCATCGAGGAAGACTGAGTGGTAGGCCTAGCGGGGTGTCAGCTGTCAAGATGTTTGGGGATGTTTTCTTCGACAGTATTCGTTTGTCTGCAATAATTCAAGACTCACAGGCATTTTGGAAGGTGGGTGCCCGCAGATTGTTGTTCTGGGTCGTGTGCTTTGAGCTCGGCGGAGGTGACGGCGTAGCTCCGCTGGCCGATTGTATGAGGTGTGCTCGTAGGGCTGAGCCGTGGGGCGGGGGTGACTAAGCCGCCGCCAATTAACGCGTCTCTTCACGCGGCGCGTCTGCCCCAACTTTGTTAGCACCAGCCCAGCATCCTACACATTGCAGCATCCCTGCACTCACCGCTCCAACCTGACCTCAAAATCATACAAAGTGCACCGAATTGAAACAAATCGAGTCTTCCACCATGTCGGACATTGAAGATGAAATGGATGTTGATGCGCCCGTTGACAAGTCCATCAGCTTTGGCGGAGACTCGAAAAAGGGCAAGCGGAGCGCTGCCAATCTGCCTGTAGAAGCTGAAGACACATTGCCATGGTATGTGTCTGTATGTGACACTGTTGCACCTTTTCTAAACCTTGCATAGGGTAGAAAAGTACCGACCGGCATCTCTCGACGACGTCGAAGGCCACAAAGATATCATAGCCACAATCAACAAATTCGTCGACTCGAACGTAAGGTCTTTGCCCTGTCCAAAGGCTCCTCGCTGACTCCAGCAGCGATTACCGCATCTTCTCCTCTATGGCCCTCCAGGAACCGGAAAGACTTCGACCGTCCTGGCACTCGCACGACGCATATACGGGAACAAGAACATGCGGCAGATGGTTCTCGAACTAAACGCATCAGACGACAGAGGTATCGAAGTAGTCAGAGAGCAGATCAAAACATTCAGCAGTACCAAGCAAATCTTCTCTGCCGCACCCAAAGCAGGAGACTCTTCGCTGGCAACTTTCAAACTCATTGTTCTCGATGAAGCCGACGCCATGACTTCCACCGCCCAGATGGCACTGAGACGAATCATGGAGAAGTACACGGCGAACACACGTTTCTGCATCATTGCAAACTACACACACAAACTCTCGCCCGCCCTGCTCTCGCGTTGTACGAGATTTCGATTCTCACCGCTCAAGGACCAGGACATTAGGCACCTAGTCGACAAGGTGATCGAGGAGGAAAAGGTCAACATTACACAAGACGCCACCGATTCGCTCGTCACTCTGAGCAAGGGAGATATGAGACGAGCGCTCAACGTGCTGCAAGCCTGCCATGCTTCCAGCACGCCACTCCAGCCCCCAGGCAAGCCCGCGGTCGACCCGAGTTCAATTGTGCGTGATCAAATCACTCAGACCACCATCTACGACTGCATAGCAGCCCCACATCCCTCAGACATCAAGTATATCATCGAAACACTGCTGTCTAAGAATGACATGACAGAGTGTCTACGAACCATAAATAATCTCAAGACGTTGAAGGGACTGGCGCTCGCAGATATCCTAACAGCGATTAGCGAAGAGCTGGTCGCGAATGACGTGCCGCCACAAGTTATGGTGACATGGATGTCAGGTCTGGCTGACATTGAGTATAGACTGAGCGGAGGTGGTAGTGAAGCGATCCAGACTGGTGCAGCGATTGGTGTTGTAAGAACAGGTGTGGAGCTTCTGGAGAACGGCAAGAAGTGATGCATGGATGCCCAATGAGGGGCTCGTCTTAAACTAAAGCAAAAGTAAGAGTGACGAAACGCTCAAAATGATACCATTTAGTTGTCGCCATGGCAGCGTGATCAACACGAATCCACACGTAGTCGAGCATCCCAGTTGTGAACGGACCCTAACGTGGTGGGGCATTTGTGTATCAAAACACGGAGATTCACCCCGGTGATAGGATGGCAGCCACGTTCGGCGCTAACCGCGCTAGTCAGCCTTCACGCGACCCCAACGCGCAGCCTACTGAAGTCGCCTAGATATACTTCAAACACCCCACCACATCAACAAACAGCAACCTTTAAAATCACCCACGGATACTGGAATTGAGTTGACCTTTTTCGCTGCTGTGATCGATATTGGGTCAGCTATCATCTTCGACATTACCCCTCAGCCTCTCAACATGCCCGTCAACGTAGGTCTTCTTAAGAACCGGATAGAGTTTGTAGCTGAAGAAGAGTAGAAGGGAAGGGGCCCTACAAGAAAGCGGCTGAGTACGCGCCGGAGTTTTGATCCCATCCCGCTCCCTGTATCCAAGGACACCGCCACCCTACAGGAGCGACGATTTATGAGTGGCAAGCCTAAACGACCAACTAGGTGGCGAGGGCCGGTGAGTCGCATTGCTCGCTGTTGATTCTGGGCTTTTGTGTTAACTTTTTTGCATAGAAAAATGTGGATGTCACTCTGACAACATGGATGGAACACCCAGCGCCCGCCGTAAAGTCGCAGGCGGTGGTGCGATCAACACAGAAACAGGCACAAAAGCCAGAGAGCCAGCAAGCAAAGCCGCAAAACGTTGAACTCAGATTTTCATTCTCAGTACCACCTGATGAGCCTCCAGCCCGCAGAGGTCGGGAAGAAGCATTCACCCAAAGCTTCTCCGGACTTACTATGACTGGCAGCGCAAACCGGTCCGTCTCTGCAAATCCACCTCAAACCAGAGCATCACCATCTCAGGAACCGCGCCGGCATTCAGAGTCCACCTCACAAGCACCTCAGCTAGCAAAACCAAAGAAGAAGCGAGAAGGCTACGGCTTCAGCTACTCTGAAACCTTCATGTGTGACTCAGATGACTACCCAGACACCGAATGCGACTGGGATTCTGATGAGCAGCATCCATCGGACCAAGACACTGGCTACTCTGCGCAACCCAGCCCCTGTCTCAACTGGAACGGAACAGAGCAAACCCCACGGCCGACTTCCAGTGATTCAACATCGACAATCGAAGACCAGTCGTTCAACGATCTCGTAGTTTTGCGTGACGTCGGATCCTTCCATCTTGCGCGTCCCCAGCGCGTTCTACCGTGTACACGTGCCACTCGAGAAGACACGCTGCGTCTCAAAGTCCGTGCCAAAGCGCTTGTCGCCCGATTCGAGGAGTCCAGTGACATCCAAGCGCAACTGCTAACTCGCATGGAGCGTATGATGTACGCTGAGCAGCAACGCCGGAACTCGCCCGGTGGAGCCAATTCCATGGCCAAGTGTGCACTCAAGCTACGCGATTTCCTGCTCAAGGTGAAGGAAGAGAGGGTTGAGACTGGCGAGCACGTCACGATTGTTGAGCATGAGATTGAGTGGGCGGAGTGGTTGGTTGAGGCTAGTCGGACGGGCGTCATGCATGTCCGGAGTGAGGGGTGCACGTGCCGTCCGGATTGGGATCCAGAGTGAGAAGCTGGGAAGGGCGTCGAAGAAACTTATGACATGAGAGGATCTGAGCCATATGTGGACTCGCAAGTGCGGCTCTACACTCCAGCAACACGTCAAGACAATCTTGGCATGAAGCAGCTTTTACACAGAGGCCCGGACAGACCCTGTGCTATCTGCGTACTGGCGCCATGCCAACGATCCTATGACCGAGAATTCAAGGCACTACAGGGCAAAGCCGGATCCAGCGCTTGCTTTTTGGGGATACAAGCAAGAAGACCCTGATCCGAAGTCGCCAAATTCTATATCTGCTACGCTCATCGAACGCAGAAACACCTCTCAACTTGAGACCATAGCAAACCAAGTATCCAAAGCTATCAAAGCAAAAAAATATACATCAAGCAAACTCAATTTTATCCTACACGCGTCTTACTCTGATCTATGGTATCAACCACGTGCACCCCTTCACCCGCAACGCATCGAACCCAAACGATCAAATCCAGAAAAAAAAACTCAAGATAAATAAAAACCTGTGTACAAAGCGAGCCAGAACCACAATGTTACTAGCGTGGATCATACTTCCCGCTCTTCAAGCAAGAAAAAAAAACACGAATACGAAAACCCCTCCCCCCATAAAATGCTTGCTATTGCGTGCAAGAAAGTCGATAAGAGAGGTGAAACAAAACGCCAGAAAATGCAAAGATCGACACAAAAAAGGTTTTTGCCCCCATCTTGTTACGTATACGCGCGTAGCACCGAACATGTGTGTATAGGCGTCGCACAACCGCTTTTCCACAGCAAAGCAGCAATCAACAAACAAAAAGATAGAAAGAAAGAAAGAAGAAGGAGAGACCCCAATCTGTGTTATCCCCCCGCTTTGCTGGCATCTCCTCACTTGACAGACGCGCGCATCCGCCTAAAAATACAAAGAAAGAGAAGACTAAAAATGCGCGTTTGATCTACGTTTCTTCCCCCCAGTTCCTTCCGTCAAGTTTGGAGTGTCAACCATCAGCAATCCTCTTCTCCATTTGAGCGGGCAACCACCAACCTTCACAAACGGGGGCCAGGTGTCGCCGCGAACAAACAATGCAAAAGAAGACAGAAGAAAAAAAAGACCAGACCAAACCTTTGATCACCAACATCGTCATCATCTCCTCCTATAAATATCCGACACATCCCTTCCCCTTCCGTTGCCACTGCCATTCGCATCTCTGCGCTCAGGACTCCTCGACCGCGTACGGCCGTCCCGCCTCTCCTGCACAAAGTTTCCTCTATTGCCGCCTCTGTGGTCGCGGTCACGATCGCGATACGCGCGGCCACGATCAGCACGGTCGTCGGTGTAACCCTCGCGAGAATTGCCAGAGTCGCGGGAGCCACGGCGCGGACGGTCGTCTGGTTCGCGGGAACGACGGTGTCCGTCTCCACCATAGCTGGGGATGTAGGTGTCACCGGGGGGAACGGGGCCTCTACGGCGGTCTGTGCCATCGGGACCGTAGCGGGGAACGGGAGGGAGCGGGTGGCGGCCATCTGCTGGAGGAGCAGGGAGATTGTTGTGGCCGCGGTCGCCGCCGCCCCAGTTTGGGCGTCGTTCTCCTGGAGGAGGGGGTGGAGGCGGTCGGTGTTCGTAGCCTCGTCGGTCGTATCCGCCACCGCCACCGCCCCTGAGACCGCGGTCAACGCCTGGTGGCCCTCGGTCTTGGGGGCCGCCGTACCTTCGGTCGTTGCTTTGCCATGGCTGTGGTGGTGGGCCTTGGCCTGTCCATTCTCCGTTGGGTCCTCCACCTACAGTACCGCCTTGTGGCGCAGGAGGAAGTGCTTGCCTTTGGCCACGCGCGTTCCGGCGATCCAGCTCGTGGGAGTCGGCAAAGTGAGGAATATCTTCTTCGCGCATTGGTAATGGTTCCTCTCGGAAGTATGGATGGTCGATGGCATCAATCGCGTTGATACGTTTCCGCCAGTCCAGTCTCATAAGGTCCTTGATAAGCGAAAGTCCAAGGGGCGATAGTTCACGGAATCTTTGCGCAATGTTTCCTGTACTTGTTGGGAACGCGCGAACAGGTTCCGCTCCTGGTAGCTCGTTCCAGCCCGGCATGCTCGTATCGTTTGGAGACCCAACTAACTCGAAAATGATCTGTGCCTGATGTATGTCGCTTTGGCCTGTAAGGATGGGCTTGCGCTTGAACATCTCACCAAAGACGCAGCCTGCGCCCCACATATCGATCGCCGGTGTGTATCTTCGGAGTTGCAAGAGCAGTTCTGGCGGTCGGTACCACCTAGTGACAACTAGTGAAGTGTATTCGCGTTTCGCCTCGCCATTGCCCCTGCCTCTTTGTGGAACCGGTTCGTCGTAGTGTCTGGCAAGACCGAAATCGGCTATCTGTAGTCGCCCAGAGTTGTTGATCAAAAGGTTGGCTGCCTTCATGTCTCGATGTAAAATGTGGTTGTCATGTAGGTATGCTAGACCCTTGAACAACTGCAGCATGTAACACTTGATCTGCGGTGGTTTGAACTGGACTTCGGGGTTGTCGAGGAGACCTGACAGATCGTGGTCCATGTATGGAGTGACCATGTACAGTATTGCACGTTTCCTGCCTTCGGTTTTGGGCCGTTCTACAGCCATTTCCTCCAGCTTCAGGACGTTATCGTGCGACAGCATCTTGAGGAGCTTGATTTCTCGCAGCGCCGTGATAGGGAATCCGTCCTTTTCGTTGTGCATCAAAATCTTCTTGAGCGCAAAGACATGGCCGGTCGATCGCTGACGCGCCTTGTGAACTTCACCAAAAGTGCCTTCGCCCAGTTTCTGCATCATCTCGTACTCGCCAATCTTGCAGCATCCCTTGAATTGGCGCTGGAGGGTGCGCGACGGAGGGGCACCCGCCGGAGTCGCCATACCGGCGGCGGTGTTAACAATACGTGATCCTCAAGGGTCCGCAGGCACGCTTCCTACTCGGGCTAAGTGGGCCGCGGCGTTAACGTATGCAGCGAAGGTGAGCGCGATGTATCGGTCGGTGTCTTTGCAGCGCTGAGTGTGTGGTCGCGATGGTGGGCGCTGGCATGGGCGGGGGGCTCGAGGCCAAAGCTGCTGGGCAGAGATGACGATTGTGGTCAGGATTGTCGCGGGTGAAGGAGCAGAAGCCGCGATTGACGGTTGATGGGGCGATCTTGGCACCGCAGTGTTAGCGTAGTCCGCGATCGACCTTAATCACACCTCACCCACCAAAAGCGTCACAGAGCCATTGCACCCCAGACACCGCAGGTAGGCGCAGTGTAGCACTCTCCAAAGCTGGCGCCAGTACTGATATTTCCACAGGCTCACCAGACACGATGCAACCCACACGCTCCCGCATGGGCCCGCCCAAATATGCGCCGCACCCAAACCACCCCATCCACATCCACCCGGTCAGGCCGCTATACCGATTCATGGCAACGGGTCTCGGCGCGTCAATGTGGTTCTTCGTATGTTAGAGATCTGGTAGGAGCGAGACAAGTGCTGACATGCGCAGTTGATGTACCGCGCGAAGAAGGACGGCCCCGCGCTTTTGGGCTGGAAGCACCCGTGGGACCATTGAACAATGAATGCAGGGGCGTTGGGCGTGGAGAGAGAGCTTAGAAGATATTCACACGAGGCAAGCTCGATTGCACAGACAATGGGGTGCTCGAGATAGACACCACGGCCAGTGACTGCAACGTCCCGTATGGACAGTGCCAAGAAGTTGGGGGCAATGCAAAATAGAGCAATCGCGTCAGATGCAGTTTTGTTGATTTTCTATCTTACGATTTCATAAAATTCAGTGTGATATTTACGAGGTTAGTTCTTAGACATTATGCGAGTCTGCACTCGCCTTCAAGAACTCCCACCAGCTTTCGCAATCTATGCAGCAGGCTTCTCAAAGAGATAGTGGCTGACACCCCATGTATCACCCCCATTCCACCTGAACAACTCGGAGCAAGCCATGTGGAAAACCTGCCACCTATTCCACCAAGTCAACGCACCCTCCTCTCCATACGTCTCCACTAGTCCCTTCCAGATACTCTCCTTGTTCTTCAACATGGTAACCAGCCAATCCTCACACGTCTTTGAGTAGTGCATACCGGAAACCCACCACTGGTTCTTGACCCTCAAGTCATCTTGGAAGTACAGCAGTAGATCAGCTGAAGGCATGGTACCGCCTGTGAAGAAATGCTCCGTCATCCATCCCTCTTCGAAATCATACGGAGTCGTGCAGTGCGCAAAGATGTGAACAAATAGCTTGCCACCGGGTTTCAGCGCAGATCCTACTTTGCGCAGCAGAAGCTGGTAATTCTTCATGTGCTCGAAGAGCTCAATGGAAATGACGCGGTCGTATGCTTCAGGCTGGAACTCATAGTCGACAACATCGCCCGTGATAATGGTCAGGTTCTTGAGTCCCTTTGATACGGCAACACTGTCAATGTACTCCTTTTGTGTTCTTGAGTTTGAGAAGCCAGTAATTTTGGAGTTGGGGAACATTTCCGCCATGAAGAGAGATGCTGAGCCCCAACCACATCTACAGCCATTGTTAGCCATCTTATGCTGAACACATTGCTTATTCGGCTTCGATCCACGTGATCATCAAACTGTAGATGCTGCGAATGCAAAATTAGAGAGGAAATAAGAACTTACCCAAGGTCCAAAATACTCATTCCATCTTTCAGTTCCGCCCTCTCGATATACAATCGCATCATGGCAATCTCGGCTTGCGCCAGCGTCTCCCCGCCCTTCTCATACAAGCAGGCTGAATACTTCATCCGCGGGCCCAACATGCCCTTGAGAACACTTGTCCCTACCTCATAGTGCTGCTCGTTTGCCGTCGCAGTCGCAATTGCAATTGGCCTTTCCCGGAGAAGCTTGACGTACTTCATCTTGGTCTCGTAAGCGGACTCCAAGGACGTGGTAGCTATCGATTGTAGGCGATCGGCTAGCTGGCGCCTGATTCCTACGCGAATCACCGCATGTGGGAGGTAGCCATTGTCCAGGAGGGGATTGATGACTGCATCCGAGTTGACGAGGTCTATTATCTGTTTTAGTTGAGTTGGGATTGAATATGGTTCGGAAGCTATGTACTTGATATGTAGTTCATGACGGGCAACTTATTCTACTAGACCAGACGATTGCGGTTGCTTCGACGTGAGTGAGTGGATTGTAAATATGATGAAAAAACGAATGTCTTCCACTCTGGACACGTGAAGCTATCGCCTACCTATACGCTCTGTGTTTCGGCTCCGGAGGGTTTCGTAGTGTGCCAAATAGGGCTTAGTGGCGGGTTAATGACGTCAACCATTAGTCGAGATAGTCCGTCCATCGCTGCAATCGTCCGAAAACAGTCAACAACGGAGGATTTGGTTGCTTTGTGAAGATTGTGAGATATCTTTTGGTAGATTCTGCTGAGCGGAGAATTGACCAATCAAGCGTTTTGCGCCGAGGCCACGCGGGATGAGCGTACGTATAAGGTGGCCAATGATCTCTCGCGGCTCGATATAAGGTATTTGAACTAAACAGGAAAATAGAAAGATATGGCATATGAGTGGTTATGATGGCCATGCTTCTAATTAGTGTGCTCTAATCCTTGACTTCTTTCCATCTTCATCGCCCGCAAACACAATCACTGTGGGCGAAAAAAAGTGGAAGATCGGATATTGTGCTTAGGTAGGTAGCAGGGTAATCGTTTTAACCAATACTAAGACTCATCCAAATTGTAACAAGAGAGACCACAAGATGATTCACGTGATCATACACGTTGCTTATCTTACCAAAGAATAAGGCACACGACAGCGAGGCTGCTGACTGCAGTGTATGATCTGTATTTATATATACCTGATCATCGCTCTAGTCAGAAGTTTGTTCGATATAGTTTCCGATCCATGTCTCATGGAACGCATGGATATTAGATCAGTTTGATTTCTGGTCGTCGCTGTGATCATTTTGCGAACCGATGGCATAGCCGAGGTCTCACATCTGTGTCGAGTATGTCACGATTGCACAGCACACGATCATGGAAACAATGCGCATAAGGCGGAAATTATAAAGTATAAACTTCAAGTGAGGCTGAATAGAGAGTTCTGGGTACGCATGCAATGATGGTTAAGTGACAAAAAGATACTGCACGCTGCATGCCTGAGAAATTATCCAATAAAGAAATAAAAGAACCTCACCTCTTGTTTAGTCCCGTGAAACCGAGTGAGAACGCCAATGTAGCAAATTATGCTATAGTCTTTATATTTTTATGCTACCAGGCGTGACTAGAGGCACGTGACCACATGTCAGTAAACAACCGGCCGGTATGCAAAAGCTGACATCTCACCTAATTGCCGAACCGTCCCCCAGCGCTGACTTGGTGCAACATGCATCACATGGCAGTTACCGAAACGCATGCCATGAATTTCCTGATGCAATGCAACTGCCGAAGGACCAAAGGAAGGCTAACAATGACCGATTTTAAGCGACCTTCACTTCATCTTACCGGCCGGGAGTAATGATATGCGAGGCGTGAAGTAATGCTGCGTTCTCGAAAACACGCAGCAATCAGGGCGGTAAAAGGCCATTGGCCAAGTTCCTGCTGGATGTCATATTGTGGACGTCGAGAAGCGTCAATACAAGAAGGCTGAACGTAGTAGAGATCATTCAAGTACAACGACCTTCGGCGGTTTTACTCTGTATCAAAACAGATATGCGGACTACTACTATCGCTGCGAGTAGCTCTCGCTGATATTGTTCGCTCTTCCCAGGAAACTCACGCCACTGCTGTTAAGCCACAGTGCAAGGCTCGATGACTGCGACCGACCAACGGGCCGACCCAATGAATTTCCACGAGGTCTTTGGCTCTGCATCCGATTTCGACCTCTTAAACTGCCGAATCTAGGGAAAAGCCCAGTAGCATTCGTTTCCCCGCAAAATTTGCTAATCGTTCCCATAAGTGTGGAGGGTCCCCGGAATAAAGCCGGTGAGGCCTCAGGCCAAGTGACCACCAACCAAGATAGAACAACACTAATGCCTAGCGCTGATCTGTCTGATATCAGTGGTGCCAAGCTGTGAATTCAAAGTTTACCTTGGCGATGATTACAGAACAGCTCCAGGTTGACAAGGATAGGGCGGCTAGCACCATATCAGATTCAGCATTATGTGACAACAAAGCAACATACCCACCCAACCTTTGGCTGATTCAGAGATCATTCAGTGATGAAAGTGGTGCTGAATCCCAGTACTCGACTAAGCAAATTTATATTACAATTGTACTATGGCGTTTTGTTACGCCTTTGGCCGAAAACTGCCAAATCTGCAGCGACCCCTGCATTCTTGGTGGCGTAGAAAAGGGGGGAGGCAATTGAGCGGCAAACGAGAAATCCTGGGGTAATGCAGACAATATGGCCGAAGTTCAGCTGTGAGAGTGACGCCAAAAGAGGGGGCAAAGACACGTATAAATCTACACCAGTTTGCCTGAAGTGACGCACAAACATCCACCCCAGAACACGGACAGCTTGAGAAAATCTAAACTGATTTCTACGATGCGCTTTGCATTACTCGCCTCGACGATCGGTACGTCTGTCTCTGTGCTTGCAGCACCAACCGGTCTGCACGCCAGAGCCGACGTATTGGTGGAGCCTCGGGCAACTCCTGCTAAGCCAGCGCCATGTGTGCGCGACCCCAGCACCACGAAAGAGCAGAACAAGGCTCGTTTCGATGCTTTTGTGCAGGCTTTGATCTACAAGCCTGATATCACAAAGGCGTTTTCATATGTTACCCAGGATTATGCTGTAAGCATTCTTCGTTCCGGGCGAAGGGATCTATCAAGTGGGCTAACCTCGGGCTGCAACAACAGAACCACGGTATTTCAGTGCCAAATGGATTTGATACTGAATGGGATGCTTTGTCGCTCACTTGGGACCCTTCGAGCATCACGCCGCTGGGCGCGACTTTTCAGTATCCTCAGGGCTGGGTGAAGTATAAAAGGCAGTTTAGAGAGGTCGTTGAGCGGTTCCGCATGGATGGTGGATGCGTTAATGAGCACGTAAGTTTACCTTTCTCCGAGGAGCACGTCAAGGCTATAATGCAAGAAACTAATTTTGAATCATGCAGTGGGTCCAGAATGAAGAACTCCCACTGAAGGCACTGACGGGGAAGAGATCACATTCAAACCCTATCTCCCACTGCTGTGCCGCTTAAGTAAGATTTGAGGACCTTGAATGACGTGCTTCATGCGCAATCTTTCAAGAAGCAGTGCCGCAAGGTGGTGCTTGTTGTTTATCTCCATGAGATGGACCTGCCATGCGACGGTCAAGACGACAATTATGAGTCTCATATAGGTATCAATACAGGCGGAATTTTGATTTAAGAATAACGATGATAACCAAGGGCAAAGCTGAAATGTATGAGACATGAGTTATGAGCCATGAGATTGTAACTGTAAATGCAAATCTGTATGAGATTTTAAAAGTATGAATCAGGTTCAATGCACAAAGCTGATTTCTCGTCCTTATCCCCCATCTCATACAGCTCATCATTCTTCTCATTAGTTTTAACAGCATACTTCTACCCTGAGCGGGCAGCTGTCCAAGCCCAATGCTCTCGTCTCATACTTGTGGTTGTGAGATCAGATCCGACAAGATGAAATCCAACCAGTATAATGTGGATTGCAATAGGAAAACGAAGAAACTCGATAACAGATGAATGGATAAGAGCTAGGTCTCCAACCAAATGTACGTGTAGCTATAGATCTCAGCATTCATATGCTTTTGTAGGATGTGATGTTTCACGTGTCAGTAGCATGTTACGTGGCTCACTCACGATTGAAAATTAGAAATGACTGCTGCGGGATTTGTCCAAAATTTGTACACTCCACAATATGGCTCAAATATGCCATCTTCCTTGTTTTCGCATGACTGTCCGGAATCTAGGAGAACCACTCGGCTTAGTACATGGTAACTCAAGCGCGGACGTGCATGCTTTAGTCATGCAACGGACACTTCATAGTCTGACTACATCTGACAAGCCCCGGTGTCACAGCGCCTACAGCATACCATCGGGTTCCTCAACAGCCACATGATGTCCCCGCAAAGTCAAGTGGAGCCGTCGAAGAGTCGCAGCGGTGAAGAGAGGGAGAAGGGAAAAACAGCGGACATGCTCGAGCACGTGAACAGTTGGCGATAGAACTGCCGACGGTTCGGATCAACACTCAGCTGGCGTGCATGCACCGACCCGTTCCTGCATCATTTTCTTTTTGTTTAACCGGCGCAGTTGTGTCAGCGGCGTGAACCTGGCCCGAAGGATTCGCTGGCGTCGCGCGGCGTCTGCATCCCCTGCAGTGTCTCCAGCGCCGATTGCGGGCGCGCGAACTTTTGACTCAGGCCTCCCCGCTAAAAGCACTCGAGAATTCGCTCAATCCTCACAACCCCATACTTCGCACGACACACGTCATCCGCTCTTCAACACATTCGTCCCAAGACACCCTCGCCACCTATATACTCCCCAGAAAAAATCTGCACGCGCAATTGAATAGAGCCCAACTCGAGAAGCCACCTTTTCAAAATGTCAGCATACACAAACGGACACACCCACCAGTCGGAGCGGATAGCTCACACTGAAGAGAAGCATCTTCCGGGAGGATGGGTGGTCCTCAAGTTCGGTGGTACAAGTGTCGGCAAGTTCCCGGAGAATATAGCGGACATTGTCAAGTACGACGCCCATTCAAATGAGCAAGATGAGCATAAAGCACTAACCCTTCACAGAGCCGGTGTTCAGACGAATCGCGCCGCTATAGTCTGCTCTGCGCGCAGCAGCAACACAAAGCTCGAAGGAACCACCAACCGCCTCCTTCGTGCCGCTCGCGCTGCCGAGAGACCCAATCACCGGGCCTACGATGAGATTGTCGAAACCATCCGCCTTGACCATATCCAGGCGGGCAAGGAGATTTTGAAGAGCCCGGAAATTCTGGCGTCTTATACCGAAGAGGTCAACGCCGAGTGTGAGAGTCTGATCAAGATCTTGGAGTCGGCCCAGCATCTCGAGGAGGTCACCAACCACACCGAGGACAAGATCATCAGCAAGGGCGAGAAGCTGAGCTGTCGCTACATGGCCGCTATACTGAACGACCGTGGTACGCCTGCCCAGTTCGTCGACCTCAGCGACGTGATCAAGCCCAATGCGCCCATCAAGGGAGGATTGCAGGAAAAGTTCTACAAGGACTTGGCTGCAGACTTCGCCAGCCAGGTGGAAGCATGTGGAGACAAGGTTCCCGTCATTACTGGTTTCTTTGGAAACGTGCCTGGCGGTCTCTTGACCTCGATCGGACGCGGATATACCGACCTATGCGCCGCCTTGGTTGCCGTTGGCATAAAGGCGAAGGAATTGCAAGTCTGGAAAGAGGTGGATGGAATCTTCACCGCAGACCCGCGCAAGGTTCCTACTGCCGCGCTGCTCCCCAGCGTCACTCCTGCAGAGGCTGCTGAATTGACATTCTACGGATCCGAAGTCATTCACCCCTTCACCATGGAGCAGGTCATTCGCGCCCGCATCCCCATTCGCATCAAGAATGTCATGAACCCACGCAATGCCGGAACCATCATCTTCCCTGACAACCTTCGGGATATTGACGACCGCTCGCCTTTGAAGGATACGGGACTCTTCCGCACTCGCTCTTCGAGTCTCCTTACTCAGCTTGAAGGGCCTAAGCGACCCACCGCTGTGACGATCAAGCACAACATTGTTGTGCTCAACGTTCACAGCAACAAGCGCACTCGTGCCCATGGTTTCTTGATGAACATCTTTAACATCCTTGACAACTGGCGATTGTCTGTTGATCTCATCTCTTCATCCGAGGTGCACGTGTCCATGGCCTTGCACTCCGAGTCTGCTCTCCTAAGCGGCGGAGGTGAGGACGACTACAAGATCCAGTCCAAGGACCTCCAAGGCGCTGTCAATGACCTTGGTGCTCTCGGTACCATTGATATTGTCCCTGATATGGCTATTGTAAGTTTAGTGGGTAAGCAGCTGAAGAACATGATTGGTATCTCCGGCAAGTTCTTTAGCGTGTTGGGTCAGAACAACATTAACATTGAAATGATCTCGCAAGGTACGTCGAAGTTTCACTATATTGGAGGAGATCACCTGCTAATTCAACACAGGCGCTAGCGAGATTAACATATCTTGCGTCATTGAGGAGCGCGAAGCCGACCGCGCCCTCAATGTTGTACATACAAATCTTTTTACATTCTTAGAATAGGTCTTGCTTTGCATCAGTGGAGTTGGATACCATTTGGAAAAGGCTTTCTACATAATACCAAAGCCATGTCTCGTTTCATTTTTGCTTGCCTCTCCCACTGTTTCTCTTCTGGCTGGCGCTTCACCTCGAGTTGCGCGTTTGCAGGTTTGCACAATGCCGAGACCCTGACACGATGCGCAAATGCTGAACAATGATTGCGCGCGACTTGACCTCACGTTGTATAATTCGCTCACTGACCAGCTTTCACTTTCACGCCCGGTCTTGGCAACTGTATAGGTAGGACTTCTGTCGGAGATCTCTTCCCACAATCCTAGCAGGCAGACAGACCGATCACAACTGCTATTCTGAAAACACCCGACAAGTCTTCTTTCCTCCTTCAGTAGGAGGCCTTATCAAGATCCGTATGGCAGCCGCCATGGAAGACCCTGTAGGAGACCCCATGACAATCCCCGTCGAAGTCCCTGTCGAAGCTCCCGTCCAAACCCCTATCGAAGACTCCGTGAAAGATCCTGTGGACAAAGACAAGAACAAGAAACATATATCCCCACTTACAGGCAAGGAGTTGAGCAAACACGAGAAATGGGGCTTGAAGAGTCTCGAGATAGAGCAGCATTCGGTCTTTTGGGAGCGGGTTATCTATTGGTGTAGGGAGCGGTTCACGGAAGCCAAGTGGAGGGAAGTTGTATGCCGGATTGAGCGGGCTGCAAAAGAAGACAACGTTATCGTATTTGGGTGGCATCCACCAATGCAGCCTACACAGTTGATAACCGCAAAAGGCATCCATCGACTACTACGCTTCAGCTCTTCGTCACTAACCTCACCGACGGGCCCGCATCCATTACGCCCAGCACACCTTCCGCGCATTGCCACTTCTTCAGCAAGTGTGCGACCTCGCTGGGATGTCGTGGCTTCTGGTCCTCCCACCCCACTATCTGCTACTTCAGGTCCGACCAAGAATGCCTTTGCTGAGGGAGGTGTATGGGCATCTCTCTCGCCAAAGATACCCGCGAGTGTAGCTTCTGTCACATCAACGCCCATCACTGCCGTACCACTCGGACTCTGGGCATCAGACCCACCCAACGACCCCGATGCCAAAGCGGCCTACGATGAAGTACGTAGAGACGTGAAGAAGATGGCGCTCCATCTCTGCGCTAATCGACACGCTCTCCGCCTATCTTCTGACGGCCAACACGATGTCATCCACCCATCCATGGTCAAGCCCAAAGACGAACTGCAAGCCTCGCAATACGTTCTCGATTTGTGCAAGCTGGACCTCTCGTTGTATACCGACCCTACTCTGCCGGACAAGATAGAGGAGCTCGCTGATGATGAAGCTTTACATCTGCGACATTACAGCATCGAGACGATTGAAAAACTAGAAGATGTCGATTCATGGCTCAGCGTCAATGAACATACAGGGGAAATCAGTACTACACTTGACGCACAACGCAATCTCTTGCGTATGAATCGTGAGAAGCGCCAGAATCGAGAAACTCAACTCACCGAGGAAGCAGTGCACTGTGCGTGGGCAGTCAAGATAATCGAAGACGCAGAGTACATTGTCAAGTGTCGTGCTGAAGCTGGGGACGAGGACAGCAGTGACGACGAGGGATACGACTACGAGAACTTCGTGCGCAGCCTCCATAGTGCAAACAGTAGCCGCATCTCCCTAATCGAAGAGAACACCGCAACCCGAAACCTCATCCTCCGCGACATCTCGCCCGGCACATCCATCATCGAAACCTCACAGCACAGCACCCGCACACCAGGCTACAGGTCAACCAGCACTCCCACGCCCACCCATCCCCCTTCCGACCTCCCCTTCCGCAACCACAACAGCATCCCATCATCCACCTCCAACCGCCCGCGTCTCCGCCCCCCCTTCATCACCACAACCACATCCCCCACCATCACCTCCGACCTCCGCACCTCCCGCCGCCACGCCCCCACCCTCCAAGACCTCACCGACTGGGCCGACGAACTCAAGAAAATGGAACGCAAACGCACTGAACTCCGTCTCACGGGGACGCTGACGTACGATACGGATGTGCATCCCGCGATGCGCCCGCCACCCGGCCCAACACGCTTTCCGCGTGCTGGAGTGAGGAGCAGCATGGCGAGTTCGGCGAGTAGCGCGAGTTGGAAGTGTGAGACTGCGGTGTTGGTGGAGAGGGAGGGGGTTACGCCGCGGGGAGATGGAGAGGAGCAGCGGAGTGTCAGCGAGAGTGCAAGTGTGGGGCTTGATTACCGGGTGTCGGGGCAGAGTCGCGAGGGGCAGGATGAGTGGGTTAGGGAGTTGGCGAGGATGGAGAGTAAGGAGAAGATGAGGCAGGCTGAGCGGTTCATGTGAGGATTGAGGGTCGAAAGAGACTTAAGGTTATGTACTTGTGTGAGCTTTCTTTGAAGGAACAGGATATCAGATCAATTATCTGATGGTTTTCTTGTAGGATTAGGACTGAAGGTATGAGGTGAGTAGCACAAAAAAACGATGATAGGATTAAGGATGAATGTAATAGTACACTTGCATCTCAATTTCCACATACCAATTAGGCCCTATGTACTCTGACCAGACAGCAATCTCACTTTCCACATAAACACCGGGTATAATAATAACCAATTCTCCTCCACATGACAAAAAAACGCCGAGTTTACTAAATCTAGCAGACATTGCAACCACAAGAAGGGGCATTGGAGCGATCCCTAAAAAGCGTCAATGAAAATTATGTCAGTATCAAGTAGCAAAAAAAGCTTTCCGCGAGACAGATTTGAGGCATCTACATGACAATGCACTTTTCCCTTTCTCCATTTCCGTTTGGACCGGCCTGGCCGTTCGTACCGGCACTCGGTCTTCTTCCAGACCTACCAGGACCCATGTTTGGTGAAGCCATGGGGTGTCCTGCGTTGGGGCGGATACCGCTTGTGCTTTGGTATGCGCTGCCGTGCTGGGGTATCGGGGCTCCGGGGTTGGCAGGGTGGCCTGCTGGCGGGTTGTAGCGTGGTGCTCCAGATGCTTCCTCATATGTTGGAGGTGGAGCAGGTTCGGCAGCAGGGCGGTGCCCAGTGATGTTGTTGCGACGCGGGGGTATGACTGGAGGTTGCTCAGGTCGCGAGGGAGGAGGGACACCACCAGGTTGTGGTACCTGGTTGTTGCGTGCACGCTCCTCAGTCTCGCGTCTTTGGCGATCCTCCTCTTCTTCTTGCAGCTGTAGTGCTAGCGCGAGGTCATGATCCTCTTGCTCAGCTCTACTGAGGCCAGTGGGGGATGTCAATTCCATATCCTGTGCATCACCCCCAGAAGCAGCTGACTGTTGCTGATTGCCTCGACGGCCTTGTACTGTAGTCCATCCCTGATTATCTTGAACATCAATGAGATTCCCAGACTGCTGACCATGCTGTGCCGAGGATGAATTGCTGTTGTCGACTGAGCGGAAGTCACCAGAGAACAGCTGGCTTCCCTGACCGTTGACGTCCATGAGCGACTCCCAAACAATCTCGTCGTGAGATGCGTAGCCCTGATCGGTAACGAGAGTGACAAGCTGGCCGTTGCGGGGGTTCTTGCACAGTGTAGAAAAATGGTCATTCCGGAAGAGAATGGCAACCTGTCCGGGCTGAAGATTGTCCCGAATGACCTTTAGACCGTGGTCAGTCAGCTGAGTGGGCCACCTGTTCAGGAACTCCTTGATGGCATGAATATCTGTGAACATCTGTTGCTCCTCTTCGTTCAAAGAGTCACCCGCATTCAGCTTGGTGTTGAGTTCCTCTTCCTGGAACTGGACCAACTGGGACGCCTCGTAAGAAGGAGCTACACGGTTGAAGGCGACAAAGGCATCTGTGTCGGCTTCTGGTAACCATCCATGCATCAAGGGAATGTTAAAGGTCCGATAAAGCTTCATGTCCCGCGTGTCCTCAAATGCACCAGCCCGGTTCGTAAGTGTGGCGTGACTGGCGGCTGAATTGAGGTCCGGGACGAACATGGGGTTGACATTGAGACCAGTGTGTAATGCGAGGAGGAACTTGTATAGCTCGCTTACATCTGGCAGTTCCTGTGCAGCATCACCACGTCGCCCAGACATGAGCTCCTCAAACACAGCATCTAGCAACAGCCCTAGGCTGACTGTTTCGCGCGTGCGCAAGGTTTCGACCAACGCAGTTTCGACGTTTGCGGGAGTGGAGAGAACAAGCGCGTTCACGAGGGCGAGTAGTGGGCATGGTCCATTCAAGTTTTGCGTAAGGATAGGCGAAACACGCATATCCTTGATGCTATTGTCGAACCAGCGCACATGCTTGATTTGGTAGTGCTCTTTCCTTTGTCGGTTCATCGCAGTGTTAGGCGACTCTAATCCAGGCGCTACGCTGGAGCCTATCCCAGTGTCAATAGGTCTTGGAGGCATAGCAGGTGTCAAATCTTCGTGAGATACCCTTGGCGGCAGTGCTGGCGGGTTCTCTTCAGAGGTCGGGGGCGTTGGTTCAGGAGTGTACTGTGGTTGTGGCGGCGTCTGTTGCACAGGAGGGATGTTCTCTGGCGCATTTGGCGCGGGTGCCGCGCTCGAAGCTACATTGCTGCTGCTAGCACTGGCTGCTGGGACAGTCCAGGGGGTATGTTGAGAGTGTCCTTGGGCAGGCGCAGACTCCCAAGGATTTGTGTCAATCAGGGTAGCAGTGTGCTCGGATTGTGGAGTAGGCGAGTTCACTGCGATGGCCGGTGGATCATACGCGGGAGGAGCAGGGTGTGCGGGTGGGGCGCGGTCATCCAGGGCAAGGTTGCGCATCTCATGGGAAGGCGTGCTTGGTGTCTGGTGGGTTGGCAGCTCGACTGGGGCATCGTACTTGTAGGCATTGCTCACAGAGTCTCCCCAGATGGCTTCGCTGCTTTCTCCACCTAGGTTGCTCTGGCCAGTTGTCTGCATCTTCAGGTACGGGTTGTTGGTCTGAAGCGGGACGGAACCGTTTGACTGCTCCGATACGTTGCTTCTGGCACCATACGACGCAGCACTACCGCCGTATGATGCAGCATTGCCACCAGTGGGCACATACGACATGCTTTCATTGGATCTCTTGATGGGTATACCGGTGGGTGGGCCTACCCTTAACGCGTTGGGAAGGCCGTCGGTGACATTGGTTGTCTTGGGCACAGGCGGTATCTTGCCGCCTGCAGGTTTCAGGGCAGCGGGCACCTGCTGGTGATCAACTTCCTCGAATTCATCGTCAGTCTGGTTCCACTCGTCGTCACTGAGGTCTGAGTCTGATTCGTGTCCATTTTTAGGTGGGTGGGCGTCTTGCGATGTCTTGATGTTGAAGGCTGGCGACTTGGATGCGCTTGGCGGGCGTATGCTGTTATCGGGAGTCGAGGGAAGTATAGGGGCGTACTCTTCCGAGGGTGTGGTTGGATATGGGGGATTTGCCTTGGAGAGGGGTGCTGGCACAAGGCCATCCTGCTCATCAGGCTTCCGGAGCACCATGGTTGGTGATAGAGAGCCTGGTGAGTGGTGGTGTGGTTCGGCGCAGCTCTCGAAAAGCCGATGCGCGCGAGTGAAGCTTAGGGTGCGGTTGTTAGTTGGATAGGAGGGAAGTGGCGGGGATGGGCGGGGTAGCGATGGTCGGCGGTGGTTAGGGCCAGCGGTGAATATAATCAGACAGAAGACCAGAGCCGAGTGCATACGCGGCCTCAACAGTCAAGTCCCCAAGTCGCGAACCAAGCGGAGGCGATGACGTGAAGCGGGTGGCTGATGCGCCCGAGTGTGGCTGTGCACGTGTGGCTCTTCCGGCCCGGATCCCTGCACCCAATCCACTAATTCCAGAACTTCTTCTTTGCGCCCGTCGCCGCCACAGATCAGAGTGCGCCAAATCAATGCCACTCGTCTAAAACACAGTCGCATATGGAATAGATTGATCTTTCACTGGGTACGATTACGCGCCACCATGCATTCCTACATTCGCCCCAATACGCACGTGGCCCTGCGGCTCCCGTCGGGCCTCTTCAAGATTGTCGAGACCACCCCGAATACGTACGTCGCATAGCTGGAGTGAGCCCTCCGAGTGCATGTACATGTGAAGACTATACTAACATAACGAAGTACCATAAATCTTGGAAAATTCGGCACCTTCAACTCGAACCTCATACTCGGACGGCCCTACTACCTTACCTACGAGCTCCTCGACAAAGACGACGGCAAAACTCAGACCGAACTGCGCGTCGTTCCTGCCTCTGAACTCCATGCTGAAGCTCTCGGCAGCGACCATGCGCCCAACGCTGACGCTGGTGACGATGCAGCCGAGGCTGGTGCGGGCTTTGATATTGTGGGCGAAGATGGTCAGGTCATAATGCGCAATAATCGCTTAACAATTGACGATGCTTCACGCCAGCAATTGTCCATGGCTGAAATTGAGGAGCTGAAGAAAGCTGGTACCGGGTCTGGTAAAGAAATTATTGCCAAGATCATGGCCTCTCACAATGCTATTGACGAAAAGACAAGCTTCTCTTTGGCCAAGTACACGCTGCGAAAATCAAGGAAGTACATGAAGCGCTTTACTGCCTTGCCTATGGATGTCGGTCTGCTTACTGAGTACGTCTTGGAGAAGGAGGCGTACAAAATCATGGAGCTGAGGGAAGACCTACTGGGTTTGATCAACAGCTGGGCTAATGTCCACTCTGGAGAAACGAATCAGATGATCGTTGGCGAAGACGGGGTCAGTCAGATAGGAGGAGGGCGATGGCTTGTCGTGGATGATACCGGAGGCTTGCTCACCGCATCACTTGCTGAGAAAATGGGCATTTTGTATCCCGACGACGAGAACGACGAATCCAACTCAGAAGAGGACGTTGCAACTCCAGAAGGGGCCGAAAATGGGACCGCAACAACAACAACCGATGTCCCACAACCCAAGGATGAGGACATCGCTATGCCCGATGCTGATATAGAGACTACGACCACATCAAATCCTACGGACCCTTCGACAACTGCAGCCCCTTCAGATCCTCCCCAAAGGCCAAGGAAGCCACCGCGGCCCCATATCCCCCAAATGTCTGCGCGTACCAACACTCTCACCGTCCTGCATCCTAATAATCAACCAAACCTCTCCTATCTCAAGTATTTTGGCTACGACTATGGCGCACCTACTGTTTCGCATCCTCTGTACAAGCACCTCAAATCATTATCATGGCTTTCACTACTCCATCCCGAGGATGACCCATCTTATGATGAACCAGAAGTAATATCTGAGGAAGTTCTTGCAACTATGAAGTCCACAAAACGAGGAACGTACTACAAGAAGCGAAGACGATGGGAACGCGTCAAGAGTGTCGTTGACGAGACGCGCCAAGGTGGCTTCGATGGCTTGGTGGTCGCCACAGCCATGGATGCAAAGACTGTACTGAAAGAACTGGTCCCTCTTGTCCGCGGTGGTGGAAGGGTAGTCGTCTATAATCCCAATGTCGAGCCTCTAGTTGAGCTATGCGACTACTACTCGAAGGAGCGCCGTGCAGCCTACATAGCACGAGAGTTCGGATCTGCACCACAGACCAATGGGCACAAGGCAAAGTCTGAAGATGGCACAGAGACGAATGGTAGTACTACAGAGGGTGGTAATGAAGATGACGATTTCCCGCTGAACCCGACTTTGCTTCTTGCACCATCGCTGCAGACTGCGCGCGCAAGACAATGGCAAGTTCTCCCTGGGCGTACCCATCCCATGATGACAAGTAAGGGTGGCGCCGAGGGTTACTTGTTCACTGCTACCCGTGTCTTGCCCATTGAGGGTAGAGTTGAGGCGCGCGGACACCACGGTAAGAAGAAGAGGAAAGTGGGGGAGAATGAGCAGGTAGCTGTGGAGGCGTAGAGCCTACATCAGTGGTTCAGACGTGATATGATGTTTATATGCAGTTTATCTAGTTCAACGCATCGCACTCAATATCGAGGAATTGTTCGAATACTCTCTTCAAGTCAGAATTATGAATAGCAATTGTTGTGTTTTACATTTCATCTCCTTCAACATGTTGACTGATGACACTCGACCACCAATTCTCATGTACTTGCTCACGAGATACTGAGGCTATCCAATCTTCTTGCCGCAAGTCAAATCAGTATGGGAACTGAACTAGCTCAATTGCAGTATACCATTGCTCGCCCCTGAAATCTATTCGTGGAGGGTCCAAATACGCAATGCAATATGGCATTTGCTATGCAAACATGCCCCTCTGAACATGCTTTGCCGTGAAACAGCCAAAAGCGGTAGGCCTGGAAGATGAAAAGCACGTCACCCACCTGCGCATTACAACATAGTCTTAGCCAGGCCAAAACTGTCGTCTTGGCCTGCTCAGAGTCAACGATACCGTATCATGTGCGGGATATCGAACAGAAATCATTCTTAGCGAGGCCAAAACAGTAGTCTTGGTCTGTTCAAAGTGAACGCTACTCGACCACATGAGGAATATCAAACAAAAATCGCAGCGTGAACGCACACAATCATATCGCTTCGACAGTGGCGCCTGAGCTCAAACGCCTCTGATAGGTTGGTTTTTAGCAAAGCACCCCACACACCTTGGGCGTTAGGCGCAAGTGTAGAGTGAATGTACAATGGAAACGTGCATACCGTTGCGTTCACGCACAACGTGCCTGGCATATAAACAGTGTGCGGATCTCTTGTTTCTTTCTCATCAAACACCTTGAGATATTGAGTATACCGTTATATACAGACCTTTATAACTTCTATTTACTCAAATCGACGAGCACCTTTTATACATCGAATCCATAGACTTGATACAACCGCCCCTCTTCAGGTATGTCAACTCATGTTGGCTAGGCGTATTGACTGACCATCTATAGCTCCCTCCTCGATAGCAACAATGGCTTTTTTCATCAGCTCCATCAAGAGCGCCGTCTGTGACATCGGAAAATTGTCGACTTGCGACATTTCTCCAGTAAGTTCCCCAAAAACATGGTTGCGTTCGATGGATTGCTAACCAGCAATCCAAACAGATTGCTGCACGTATACACATGGAAACCGATACAACATGGAAGGAGTATCTTTGCACCATGATGCATGCGGAACATACGTCCGAATCAAATCCATCCACACCTCGAAGCCAAATCGGTAGTGAGCGCATGTCGAGCTCGGAGACAGACCTTACTTCCTATAGTGGAAGCGACAATGACTGCAAGATTGGATACCTAGTTGAAGCGTTGAGCAAGCAAAAACTCAACTTCAGGGTCGCTACTCTTGAGCTGCAACTGTACAAGCAGTGCAGGAGCTACGAAGGCCTTGAGCGAAAGTATCTTGAGCAATCTGAGCAGCGCCTCAGAGACAAAGACCTTGTCGACCAAGCTTTCGAGGAATATTCTCTCATGAAGACACTCTACGAATATGTCTCCAATGACTACGAGAAATTGACGTCCATTTTGGAGAAGAAGGATGGCGAGCATCAATCAGCCATCCAAGAGAAGAACCAGGAGCTGGAGAAGCTCAACAACGAACACCAATCCGCTATCATCGCCATCCAAGAGATGTGTGACGCGAAACTTGCGCAGGCCAATCGAACTGCTGTCGAGGAGCGCCATGTGCTTGAGGTTCGTCATCTCGAGGCGTTGCGCGCGCTCACGCAAGCAAGCAGGACGAATCGTTGCATATGGGAAAACGCTCAAAAAGATATGGAGGCGGAAGGTGAGCAGATAGCCCGCGAATACCTCGATGCCTTGCAAGCCAACGAAGATGAGATCATGCGATTGACGAAGTGCAACCATGATCTCGAGGCTGAAAATAACCTGCTTATCGGTACATTGACGGACAGGCCTGGAGATGAATTGCGCGAACATGCTCAAGATGTGTTCGACGAAGTCCAACGCACGAAGAGTGAGTTGGAGCAAGCTCGTACCGATCTCCGAGTAGCACACATCAAGATTGAGAACATTCTTGAAGCGATGCAGCAACAGCGCGACCACTACAAGTCCCATGGACACAAGGAGCAAGAGGCTCAAGCAAAACTGTGCGACCTCCAGCAGCAGATTGTTGAACTTCAAGAGAAGCTGAACGTTCGCGACGATCTGCTCCGCGTCGCCAACACTATCCCCAAGGGTTCGAACATCATGGAGTCCGAGTCCCTCTCTGAGATTGCCTTGAAGATGCAAAAGTCAGACGCGGAAGTCAAACTTCTCCGCGCGGAAAACGCGGAGCTTCGATCCAAGGCCAACAAGGTGGATGACCAGAATCTTGAGATTTCCCTCAAGCTCGACATGATGGAGCAAGACTTGTACCTTGCTCAAAACAAATTGGGGGTTCTTCAGGCGAAGCAAAGCCTGCTTATCCGGGAACGAGACTTCCTTGCCGATGCCGTCGCGGAGGACGATGCCTTTACGGCAGAGGACAAAGACCTCCTTCGCCGACACCTCCGTCAGATGAGGGAGGAGAATGAGAAACTGCGAGACCGCAACGTCGCAGTTTCCAAGCAAAACGAAGATCTCCAAGAGTACAGCAAGACCATCCAGGATAAGGCGGAGGTCAAGATTCAACAAGCAGAGAAGGCTGCAGCGTACTGGCAGGCCCTCTACTGGGACGAAGCAGTCCCAAAAGTTGAAGCAATGAGCAAAGAGATTCACGAACTGAACAAGGAGTTGGGTCGTGAAAATGTCCACATTCAGGAGCGCCTTGAGCGCAATGTCGTTGTCTCTGACAGGAATGCACTCCGGTTTGCCTGTGACGCCACATTGCGCGGCGTTGATACCAACCTTATCCCGGCCGAATACTACGAGCCGGGATTTACACCGGGCTGGCTCCCCGCGACACACGATGCCCTTCGCGTCCTGCGACCTCTCGGCTGGGTACCAGTCGCAGAGCTCAACAAGGTGTGGCTTACACCAATGTACAAGCCCTTCACCGAGGAAGACGCGAAGCAACGTCTGGAAGCTCAGGGACAGATTGTCCGAAAGCAGCATCGCGAGGCGATGGGAGCTCCGCCTCTACCAGGTAAGTTTCATCTCCCTCTTCACAACGACAACATAACTAACAACAGCACAGAGTGTCATTCAGAAACACTATCCGAAGACGCCGCCGCCGGTCCAGCCGATGTCCTACCTCCTTCATGGGTCCCTGTCTCGAATCGAGCTCCCATGGCACACATGCGCTATGAAGAGCCATACGCGCCCCCTTACCAGACCGTATGGATGAAGAAACGTGCGAACCTCACGCGCGAAGCTTACAACGACATGGACAACATACTCAAGTTGGATGTGTTGGAGATGCTTGAGATCGAGACGGAGGGCGCAGACCGACTCCGTGGTCCAAGCCGCACAGCCTCCTATAGCTATGAGGAGGACCCAGATATTTTCTGAGGACAAACAAGCACTGGGTGGATATATATATTAGAACTTGGAGTTTTGGAGTTAGGAGGCTGATGCGCGGATGATGGGATGAGGTTGCATTTGAGTTTGTGGGGTTACGATTCCCGCTACGGGGATCCTGCGGCGGCTGACGCTTACTCGCATGATCCTTGCCGCAGGCGTGCATGCGCGCGTATATTCCTGGTTTTCTGACAGGCGTACTGCATATTGTCATCGTACATGCATGATTTTTTTCTTTCTATACAAATCAAAACACTCATATTGCGACTTGATAGTTTCGCCTTTGCTCGTGTTGGTAATTGTATGGTCCATGTCGCTCTCGTTGCCCATTGTGAGAGTACTATACCATTGAGACTTGATTTGGTAGGCACGGTATATGAATTGATTGTTTCGCTATTACTTGCAACTGAACGATGGGGAACACCAAGTATCAAGGCCACGAGATTCAAAACCCATGACATCAGCTCACAATTCTCTCGCCAAGCAGTCACTTTGGTGCGGTGAGCGAGTAGATGCAGCGTGTCGACAATTACTTCAGATTCGTACATCACTGCAACATACAGTGTTTTCTTCGCTGCAGTACACTTGCTGATTGTTGTATCAATGTTGTTCATGCAGTATGTCCCATTTGCGCATGCAGTCTATCACTGATACCGTAAGCACGAACTGACGACCGATAGCGCACAAGCCATGTGAGTCTTATGCAGTCGCTTTGCAAAATTCTTTGACAGTTTCCCACAAATTGCCTCATCTCACATTGCCCAGGCATAAATTACCCGGGTATATCCGTTTACTCTCGCTAAACAGGCTACTTCACTCCCCCACCCCCTCCCCACAGACCAGCGACAAAATCCAGGCACCAGAGCTACGGAACCGGTCCGCCGCGAATGTCCCGCCTAATCGAAGATCTTTTTCCAGGATCTTTTCCCAATTTGTACCTGCATGAGGGTAGGCAAACGCATCAGGACGCACAGTGAGAGAAACTGGGCACAAATTCGCTCTGATCTAGACCGTTTGCTCCACACCACAGCAACCAAAATCAAGTAAGGCAATGTTGCCTGGGGGAGGCTGGGCCAATAGCTCGCTGTCACCTCATAGAACACTGCCTGTTTGGGACCTAGTACCCACCTCAAGCAGGTTGATCCCCAAGATGACGACCAAAGTGAGACAATCCCTGTATGCTAGGACTATCCGTTACTAACCAACCCTTCAGTCGCTTAGTCGGAGCCCAGCCTCCATCGCACATATCAATTTTCTGTAGTGTCGCAGTTTCAATTCCTCTTCCCTGCTACATCTCACTGAGTATCATATACTTCCAAATCGCTCCAACATCACTTTTTACCATCGTATAATTACACCTATCCATCCGTACCTCCTCCTATCCGATATCATGACTTCTCAGAATGCTTTCCAGCCCCTGAGCGACGACATGGAGCTGGCGTCATCCAGCTTCATAGAAGACAGCTTCTTCGATTTCAATGGCGCTTCCTCTGACGGCAATATGCCCATTGCCGATTCGAGCGATGACCTGCCACCCAGCTTCGCTGAGGAAACGTTCTGGGGCGACTTGGAGGAGCTCCCTCAGCTCGAGCTTTCTACGAGCCAGAACAGCTTCTTGGACTCCTTCGCATCGGAGGACACCTTCAGCAGCTTCCAGAGCGACATGTCGCTCTGGACTGCGGAGGCTCCCAGCGAAGAGCCTGTTGATACTCAGTGCGACTGGCCGTCTTCACCTCCAACAAAGACTTCTGATCTACCACTGATAGACACAAGCACCACCACCCCGCCTGTCCCCCAGGCTACTGAGCCTGCTCGGTTCAAAACATCAGAGCAGCCAGTTGGTGCAATTGAAGCTTTGTGGGGGCCTATCCTGAGCTCCAGTCCACAGCAGCCTGCTCTTACTCCTCCAACCAGAAAGGAGCCACTGCCAAAGATGAAGGCCACAAAGGTGATCAAGCAGAAGTCGACACCTAAGAAGAAGACTCCCAAGAAGCGCGCCACCTCCACGCGACGCTCTGCAGACCGCTCCATCAAAGACCTCTACAACTCAACATGGGCCAGTCTCACCGATGAAGAAAAAGGCCGTCTCCTCCTTCCTCTCCTCCAGGGCATCGACCCAAACACAGGCAAGAAGATCGCCGAGGCCGGCACCTTACTACCGCCCCCAGACTACGAGGCCATCGGCGCAAACACCCACGTCGATATCACTCAGTCTCCATATCCGAATGCAGACATCACTTCAAGCAGCCCCTCAGTTTCCACTGTCCACAACTCCGACTCTGCCGTGGCAATCCCCGAGTACCTTCCGTACATCAGTGACACCACATCTTTCGACGACATCAATCTCGGTGCTATCGAGGCGTTCAACAGAAGCGACATCGGCGCTACTGATGCGACGGGCGAGTTTGACATTGACATCAGTGGTACAGTTGGTAAAGGACTCGGCGGTCCCTGTGGCAATGGTATCATTGGCGGTCCGATTGAGATGCCTACTCATCCCTCCGTATATGGAAGCGCCCGACAGCAGGAGGCGCTTGAGCGCAATGCTATGCTGCGTGCGCAGGGTCGTCGTCGCTAGATGGGCTGGGATCGGAGAACATTACATGTTACGGGCGTTTGTTGATCTTTTGTTTCTGGCGTTTGGGGCTGCGGAGTGCTTTCTGGGTCATACGATGGAGTTGCTTTTTCACATTAACGAAAGGATGGATGATTATCTGGGAGGAATACTGATGCGATGTCACATTTGGTCATAGGGACCTGTACAAGCGATTGTAGTGTGTAAGGCTCGAAGCCTCGCCATCGTTACGATGCTTTCTTTAATTCAACATAATGATAAATGGTTTCTTCTTAACATTCAAGTTCCTGATTGCAGTACTTTCGATCTTCATAAATGCGACAACCGCGCAGAGAACATACGTCACTTCGTCTCCTTTGCCAACCTCTCATACATGGCTGCTTCGAATTTGCGCTGTAGCCCCGAAATCGTTGCATCTCCCGGCGGGACAACTTGACTGCCGTAGATACCACAAAGTCCCGTTTTGCGATCAACCCACCAGATGAGATTCGGGTACCCGCCCCAAACCATGGTTCCGGCTTTCTTGCCATCAGGACCATCAGCCGTCAGAAGAACGCCACCAAGCGCATGGTCCTTGGGCACGCCAATCGGCAGACCGCCCATCGCATTGCTTGCCTACGCGAAAGTCAGCTTGTCAACTCCACGATAACCGTACGAAAAACACAAAAGAAGAAAGTAAACATACCGCCTTATCCTCCAAAGCCGCCGTAAGCGTCTCCCGACTCTTATCCCCCAACTGCGCCTTACACAGCTCATCCACAGACTCCTTCTTCAATATCGCACCCTCCTTCCCACCATCTGCATCCAACAACGCCTTCAAAACCTTCGCATACTCCTCCACCGATGCAAAAACACCCTGACCCCCCATGTGACTCGTGACCTCCATGCCCTCGCCATCCACATACGGCAGCGGCCCCGAGAAATCCACAACCTTGCCTGACGCGGGGTCCCGCGCTGCCATATCCGCCAGGCGCGCTGCGAGATCCGGGCGCGAGGTAAGGGAGAAGGTCATGTCTTTGATTCCGAGGGGAGTCCAGATATTCGCTTTCATGTAGTCACCGAGCGTCTGGCCGGTTACGCGCTCGATGAGGAGGCCGGCGAAGTCGATGCCGGGACCGTATGCCCAGCTCTCGCCGGGCTCGAAGACGAGTGGGCAGGAAAAGCGTTCGACGAGGTTGCCGCTGCTTCCTGGGGGGCGGTTGTGGTACTTGAGCCAGGCTTGGTTTACCGGGTGGATGAATTCGTAGGCAAGACCGCTGGAGTGGGAGAGCAGGTGGCGCAGGGTGATTGGCTTTGTGTGTTTTTCTTCAATGGGCGCGCCGGCCTCGGTGAAGCCTTTGATTACTGGGCGGGATTCTAGCTCCGGGATGTGCTTGTAGACAGGGTCGTCGAGGGAGACGAGGCCGCGTTCTACAAGTTGCAGGGCGGAGATGGAGGTCATGAGTTTGGTGCAGGATGCTATCCACATGATTGTGTCGAGTTGCATGGGCTTGTTGTTTTCGGGCTTCATGGAGGCTTTGCCAAAGGCTTTGGAGTATGTGAATGTTCCTTTTTTGGTTTTTGTTAAACTGGGGACTTGGGGTTTGAGCATAGAGTGAGTGTGGATATACCGTCGCGGTTCGTCGCTGATAGAGCGCAACCAGGGATTTCCTCCGCAGCAATGGCATCGTTAATGGCCTTTTCGAAGTCCGCCATTGTTCTGGATGCAATGTAATCGTGAATTTAGCTTAGGGTTTGCTGATAATATCAATGATCTTAGCAAGTATAAGAGGTACTTGTGGACAGAAGAAGAGTCACGAAAGTTGCAAATTCCCGTTTAGTTTTAGGGTTTGGTACAATCGGATGGAATGCAAATTTCCAAGAGTGGTTCGTATTTAATCATTACACAAGACGCAACGTGGTAGCTTTTAGATCTAAGTGTTGCCTAGTTGTGGATACGTACAAATATTTGTCATCACCAAGTGGGGTAACAACAATGCCTCGGTTTCTCGGATCAAGCATCGGGTAGCTGCATCGCGACTGCAATTTTGGAACGAGTCAGGCAGTCAGTCCGGTATCCAAGCAGGCATTGAACTAATGCAGTCGTGTTTTCGGATCTTATCTCCGGCTATATTTAGAGTATCCTCCACGTTCCGATTCCTGAATGCAACTTAGAGTCCATTCTGGGTTAGACCTTGAATAGGGGCGGCCGCTAGCATAGCACATGTAAAAGGTCCAATTGCCGTTGATGATCCAGCCGTTGAGCGTGCTAGGAGTACAGAGGGGCTGACAAAAATTGGACGCCGGCTCTGAATACATGTTTTTTGCCACTATCGCTCACTATATAACATTGGTCAGTTTCAAGACACAGATGTTATAGACATTTGACTTACAAGCTTATCACTTCCACGCCGTTGGAAGTTTTGAATGCCCATAGAATAATCATAAGGTCGTCTGGTAGGTCATGTAATTCCGGATCGTTCTTGTAGCTATCTTCCTTTCTTATCACTTCTGCCATACCAGCTATCTGAACCCGAGGGTCTTCAGGCTCAGGTTCTCGGTATGGATTAGAGTGTGTTGTCCATGGACCAGGATCAAATCGCTGAACAATATCCGCCAAAACACGATAGTCGAGCATCGTGAGATGCTCCTTGAAGGTGATATCTGGAACTCGTTAGTACCACAAAGAAATGCTAGGCGAGTGAGTACTCACTGCCAATATTGCAGTCACTTGCATGGCCATCATTGTTTGCACAATCTATGCATGGCAACTTGGCCATATTCTTTAAATCACTGTGAGACCAAATGTCTGTTGCATGAGATGTTGTTGCTGAAAACGCCGCAGTCGTCGAAGATGATTCTTGCTGCTGAGCTGCCTCATCATTATTTTGGGTGGGTGCAATTTGTTCGGGCAATCGATATGCGGGTATAGGTTGTTTCTCCAACATTTCTAGATCCCTAGAGAAACTATGTGAAGATGCAGGTTTTGCTGGCGGAGGCAGCACTCCCTGCATTCTCCCTGCTTCCCTGACCGTAGGCTCAGACGCTTGTTGGGCCGCTAATCTAGGGTCAGGCGTTGCAGGCGACAGTTCCTGCTGGCCTACCGTTTGAGATCGAACAGCGCGGACTAGCGATTGTAATCCATGTTTTCTCTCCCAGTATTGCTTTACGCGAATATCAGTGTTGGCAGGGTATGATGGTACCTTCCCTCGGAACGACCTCGGAAGACCAAGTAAATCGCGCAATTCGTATATGGTCTGCAGGTGCTGCGACGCTGTGCCGACTATAGCACTTCTCGAGCCAGGGTCACCCGCTGTGCCCATCCAAACGATCTTGATATCATCATGTCTCTCGCCGCTGTTATCTGCCACGAGCAATAGCTCCTCAGGTGTAACGAAGCCGTGAGCATCTGCGCGGCGATCATCGTCGATAGAGCGGAACTCCCAACAGCTGTTGTGTCGATAGAATTGTTCTGACTGACGAGCGGAGTGATCTTGAGTGGCAGTTGACGGTTCGCTATCGTTTGGGTGTGCAGTAGTGTGATCGTCCATGGCGTGAGCTGCCTACCGGCAATAGTGATGAACGAAAGGAATTGCAGATAGCACCAAGTTAAGAGACTTTGAAGTTATCAGCCAAGGCTGTATGAAGAGACGGAGTTTAAGGTTGCTTAAAACCTGACAAGCGTGGCAAAGATCGCGTCAAAAGAAGGAGCGCCAGAGTGTGTTTACAAACGCCGATGTCGCCACAACAGCACATGAGGTCACGTTCTGGTAGGAGCTATGGTATTTCAAGAAACATCCCAAGGATGCGGTCCATGCCAATAAGAATGCCCACAAGTATTGGAACTAAAAGGCCAGTCCACAGTATTTGCGGCCGTGTGCTATCATCATGCGCCTGGCAGTGTTCACTTGGTGCATCGGGACACGTGAACAAGCTGATTGTCATGCCCAAACCCACCATTGGGAAACAAAATGAGGCCCACAACAGTGCTATCGTCTGGATTCTACTAGACCCCAGTCACTCATAAGTAAAACATGGAGAAACAAAAATACAGAGAAGTCAGAGAACAACAATCTACATTAAACAGTGACTTGTATTGCTTGTTTACTTCGTGTGCGCTATCTTTTCGTCATACCATTGCACATTTCGCCGCCTATGTTTGGCAGCCTCCCCGCTTGCTTTGAAGTCTCAGATGGTCCACTTTTTGAACCATTCAAGGATGATAGATGTTGCCTCCGCTTCCTTACACGTCAACAGGTCAGTTGTATCACCATTTGGAAAGGAGCTGGGCCAATCATGCCCGATGTTGGTGTAGTTGTAATGCACGACTACATCGTTCCAGCTATGCCTCGTCACCTTTCGCTCTCCATCGCACAGGCATGTAGTCGCATTGACAAGCGCATCGTATCCATTGCGCTGCGCCCAGTCATTCACATATGTGACAATGTCTGAGCTGTTGGCATTGCCGCGTGTGTTGATTCCGCCTTTATACGAAATCGTAGTATCACGGTAGCCATGAAACTCCATCAACGGGACGGGTTTACGACTGGGGTTGCAAGGTGGCGGTTGCTGATTTGCATCGAGGTAAAAGGCACCTGATACCGGAGCAAAAGCTGCGATGCGCTTTGTTGCCTCAGCGTCACATGCAAGAATGCCAGTAAAACCACCGCCATTTGATTTTCCAGTTGCATAAATGCGAGAAGTGTCGATACAGTATGTCGTTTCAAGGTGATCCAGCAGCTCCAAGGTAAACGCTACATCGTCAATAGATTTGGGAGCATCAGGGTCGCCCTGGAATTGCTGAGTCCCCTTCTTGTTCTGTGGCATATCAGCAACTTTTCATGCTGAGTCTTCGTGTAATCGCGTACCGGCACTCCCTCAGGGTACACCGCAATACCCTCAAATCCATAGCTCGTGTTGGAGAATTGACTCAAAGCTTCCTGATATTCGGCAGTTTTGCCTCGGCCATGGAACGATAATATCAGTGGGACAGGAGTATTGCTTTCGTATGATGTAGGAACATGTAGGCGGTACCCACGAGGTGTGATGCCGCTTTTGCTGTTAATCGTTAGACTTGTAGATTCGCCTGGAAGGACACCGTCAGGAAGTGGGTTGTCGCATCCGCTACTGTTATCTGCAACAAGCACAGCAGCAAGCGCTGACAAAATTAATAAAATTTTCATAATTCTGGGGGTTCAAACGTGCTGAAAACGCTGTTCCTGAGCGCTTAAATGTACCGAGCGACTTTCAGGCGTGCCAAAGACTGACGTTGAACAGAAAGCGCGTACGTAAGCAATGATTCCACCACTTTGCCTTTTTCGGGTACCAGCTGCATTGGCCGGGCATTAGCGACAACCCAGCTACCGCGCTGATGCGAAAGAATTCAGGCGCGGAATGATAGGTCAGAGACGAATGAATTCGCATGGAATATACACACATATGCATATCATAAGAAATTGTCACCAGCTTCCTCTCAAGCACGCGGTAAGCTGACTGGTGTGAATCTGACAAAGAGTTGAACGTCATATTGAAAAAAGCATACCTTAGTCAGTTCTCCATCCTACATAGACTTCGTCTGTCCTGAAGCGTTGCGTGCATGTCGTGTCGCTCAACTTTGTTATGACCCCGGTGCCATACTCCAGTAAGCCTGCATGGGCAATCATGATGCCGTTATCGATGCAGAACATCTCGTCAGTGGCGAATACGTTGCCGCCACGATCCCTTGCCATTATGCCCATCATCTGCTGTAATCTTAAATTCGAACCCACTCCGCCTACAACCAGGACTTGCTGAGAGCCAACATGTGCCATGGCACGCTCTGTGATCTCGACCAACATGGCAAATATGGTCTCCTGGAGCGAGAAACACATGTCTGCCTTTGTCACAAGTTCTCCGTCTTCGGTCTTTAGTCGTTTTTCGTCAGGTAACGACTCGTCTAGGCCGCGCGCAAGGAGGTCGGCTGCCGCCAATATTCCTGAGAAACTTGCGTCCATGCCCTTGACACCGTACGGTAGGTCGACCAGGTTCTTCCCCTTCTTTGCCAACTGCTCAACATTATAACCTGGGAAGGGGTCATTGGGTATCATAAGCGTCCTGGCAAATCGATCTATGCAGTTCCCTATTGCAATATCCAGAGTCTCACCAAAGATTCGATAGCGTTGGGCAGAATAGGCGATTACTTGGGTATTTCCACCAGAGACATAAAGGACCACAGGGTTGTCAGCGCGTGTTATGGAACGACCCATTTCAATGTCTGCATCGCGTCAGCATTATGCTATTTGCTGACAAGCAAAGAATATACTGACGTCCAACGCAATGGTTCACACCAACCATAGGCTTATTCCAGAGCAGGCTTATTGTTCTTGCGGCAAGTGCGACACTTTGTAATGGCGCGCCCATCCCAGGACCTTTTGTATAACATATGCAATCGATTTCCTCAACCTTTACACCAGCCTGTCGCACTGCTTGCTTTATGAGCCGCACGACCCATGTCCGGTGGTGTATCGCGGTGTCCTTTGGCAAGAAGCCTTCGCCAGGTGGGGAATTATACGTGTGCCGCAGGTTTGCAAGTATGATGGGTGGTTTGTTCGGCCCAGGATGGGATATGATACCAATCCCTATCTTGTTCGCGCTTCCCTCAAGACCTATGGCAATCATTATCTCAAATGCTGTTGTTGGGTGATTGACGCGTCGAGCGATGCGGGGTGACGTGGGTTTGATTGAAAATGCTTATCGATAAAGCACGAGATTTGAACCACAGCCCGGGTCGCTGGATTCAGCGATCCACAACTGTGGCAAAGACATTCAAGATTATATCAAGACTTTCGCCTTGGAATATCGGTGATAATACCTCCAGCCTGATTTATGATTCGACTGAAGAAACGAATGAGGTAGCAGTTCAAAGCTGTCAACGGACAGACATCAGATTAGCGAGTCAGGTTTTGCAGGGTCTGCCAATCGCTAGTACCATAAACAAAAAAAAACCTCGAGATTTTGCCCACCCTTGCTATGGTACAAACCCGCTCAAAAGACATCTATCTTGATCCTGCCAATATTTTTCAAGCATCAATCTTCGGTGGAAGTGTTGCAAATACTTCGCACCCCAGTACATAACCCACACCAGCCAATAAGCGCAGCCTCGGCTCCCAACCGCTAAATAATATCCACCAGAACAATCCCAGCCACCAAGCCTCCCACATCGCAACACCACTTTTCTCTATGGCGGACTTTGATATTACCAGCCAGAAGTTCTTGGATTGGCTGAAGCAGACCGGTGCACAGATCAATCCAAAAATACAACTGGAGGACCTGCGCGCAAAAGATGCAGGACGAGGCGTCGGTAAGTAACATGCATGACGAGGCACACTAAGCCACTACCACCTTGCCTTTTTTCGAGTATTACTACGCATGAATCTTGTACTGACACATGCGACAGTTGCGAAGCAGGACATTGCCGAGCATGAGCTTCTCTTCAACATACCCCGCTCCTCCATCCTCAGCGTAGAAAACAGCATCCTATCTACCGAGATCCCTCCCGCCACCTTCGCCCTCCTTGGTCCCTGGCTTTCTCTCATCCTTGTTATGCTTTATGAGTACCATAATGGATCCGCTTCAAACTGGGCTCCATATTTCGCCGTGCTGCCGACCGATTTCGATACCCTCATGTTTTGGACGGAAGACGAGTTAGCGGAACTGCAGGCGAGTGCTGTAGTGAACAAGATTGGCAAAGAGGGTGCAAACGAAGTCTTTACTGAGCAGCTGCTGCCTGTGATTGAAGAGTTTGCGGATGTGATATTCAGTGGCGACGAGAGAGCTAAGGACAAGGCCAAAGAGATGCGCGCACCAGAGAATTTGGAGCTCATGCACAAGATGGGAAGTCTGATCATGGCATACGCTTTTGACGTCGAGCCTGCAATCTCAGATAAAGAGGTGGACGAAGAGGGCTTTGCCGAGGAAGAGGAAGATGCCGCGCTACCCAAAGGCATGGTGCCGCTGGCCGACATGCTAAATGCTGACGCCGATCGATGCAATGCCCGTCTTTTCTATGAGAAAGATGGTCTGGAGATGAAGGCCCTGAAACCAATTCAATCAGGAGAAGAGATTTTCAATGACTATGGCCCGCTGCCTAGGAGCGACCTCTTAAGGCGTTATGGGTATATCACCGATAATTACGCGCAGTACGACGTCGTCGAGATCCCCACATATCTGGTCTCACAGACGCTTGCTTATGACCGGGTATGGCATGAGGAAAGGATCGAGTATCTGGACGAACAGGAAATAGTCGACACAGGGTATGACATCGCTGCCAGCGTTCCGTTTTCACTCGAAGAAAGCCTATCACCAGAGCTCATCATATTGGTTGAAACCATGCTGCTATCACAGGAAGAGTTTGAGCGCCTACAGAGCAAGAGCAGACTGCCCAAGGCCGAGAAAATGACTGGCAAAGCAGCAGAAATCCTTTACAAAATCGTGCAAGCTCGCATCGCGCAGTACCCAACGACGCTGGAGCAGGATCTGCAGATTTCTTCACAAACGCAGCCCGCTCAGACCATGGCGCGTAAAGAGCACCGGGTTGCTATGGCCAGGGCTGTGCGCATCGGCGAAAAGACACTGTTAGTACAGACTGAAGAAAGACTAGCAGAAAAGATAGCAAGAGACAATGGCGCAATGGCTAAGAGGGCAAGAGACGTTGATGAAGAGGGTGATGTAGAAATGGGAGGAACGGGGAAGAAGCATAGGGCTTGAGCATTACCTCACAAGATGCACAGTTTTGGGTATCAAGACTAAAGACATGCGTGTGAAGCTCGATGAGGGGCACCACGAGAACACCATGCAAAAGATTATGAGTTCGAGGTAGCAATATGCTTTGGTAAGGTTTATTTTCTTTTCTTTCTGGAAACATCCGCTGTGCAGAGTTCTCGCGACATCTTGCAGAAGCATCTGAATATCATATCCAAGAAATCCCACTGCTAACTTGTCCTCCGATCTAGGCATATCCTACACCCGCGGCGCCTACAAACTCATCCACCAACCTTGCTCCCTCACCTGTGGAGCTAGTGTACATAATTTGGTAGATCTCTGGATCCTACTGCGAATAAAAACAAAGGGTATAACTTGTCGACAAACCTGCACCGAATCCATCCCATGAGTCAAAGCGCTGGACGAAGAAGAGAAGAAGATGAGAGAAGAAATCACCTCCCTGCTGCGGCATTGGCAGCGTTGCCAGCACTGGCAGGGTGGGCAGTGGTAGGGGTAGGAGGAAGAAGATGTCCCGATGCAGAACGATTATGGTTCTCAATTGGCCGACGACTTGGACCTGGTGGAGGTTGTTGAGCGGCCTTTTCACCCTGCCGCTCAATCATGATACGGTATCTGATGTGCAGGTTATCCGTCCAATCAACTGGATATGTTTCATCGTCTTCACTACTGTCACCGGCGAACCGCCATCGGTCAGCCAGACGGTCATCATATTTCTCCGTCTTCTGGCGCTTAACGCCTCGCCGGTCAATCATCATTCGCCCACCTCGCCCGATCCGCCGACGGAAGCGAGACTGATCGTGGAACGGTACATCTTCTGGCGGCGTGGCGAAGCGTATTCGCGCGGTTCTTTGCGGATCCGGTTGCTTGCTCAGTGGCGCCACTGCTGTGGCATCAGCGCCCTCTCCATCAGAAACAGAGGCAGGGGGCGTAGGAAGCTGACTTTCTGTGAAGACGGTACGGAAATCAGACTTCGCAGCAGCCGGCTCCAAAGGCGGCGTAATGGGACGCCATGTTGCATCGACCCAACCAACGTTCCATTTCTGGTGCTTGACCAGATTGTCTTCGATGAAACTATCAATTGCCTCAGTGCGCTTGGCTTGTTGCTCCTCGAGATAGACAATGTCGCCATCCACAAGACGCCCGTCGGGACGTGTGTTCGGGGGCTTCATGCCTGGCAATGTCTGGCGTTGCCGCTCGACATCAACAGTTCTCTTGGGCTTGGGGGCGGGCTGCAACGCATTAGTCATGTGCAAAGCATCTGTGGAATAGCTCGAACGACGTACCTTCTGCGTGATGAGCAAGTCATCGTCATCACCCTTGATGCTGAGTCTGCGCTTGAGTTCCTTGACGGCGTGGCGCTGTTCAAAGATCAGTTTGTCAGTGGCAAGTTGCTCTCTGATCATCGCTTCTCGTCGTTTGACTTGCGACATCAACAAGCGGGCCTCCTCCAATTCCTTCCTGAGCTTCTTCAGTTTCTCTGTCACTTGGGCATCACGGCCGCGCGTCTTGCGGACCTGTCGCACCTCGCGGCGTCGGAAACACACGTATGGATCAGCGTCATCGGTCTCGAGGTTGGTCTCGAACTTCAACGACGGCATAAGCGGGCGGTTGCCTCTAAGCAGCCGCTGATTCCTCCAGTGCTCGTAAACATCCTTTGCAAACCGACGTGCATTTTCACTGATGGTCTCATCAAACTCGGCTTCGAGCTCTTCATAAGCAAGCACAGGTGGGTTATCGACAGCTGCGAAAGGCTGCTTCGTCGAGGTAGTTTCCTCGAAAAAGTAGATGATCTCTTCGAACTCGTCTTCTGAGCATTGGTCGTTCTTACTCCTTTTCTGGTTGTAAGACTTGAGAAAGGCGACATCATCACTGGTCATGCAGTATGGGCAGCCAGACGTGTCCTCAACAGTAGATGAGAATCGGATGTAAGTGGCAGGTTGCGTGAAGCGCTTGGGATACAGGTCTTCATACTGCAGATTACTAGCGACAGCATCTGGGGTTGGGATGTAGAGCTGAGCAATCTTCCCGCCAGCTGCGCCTTGTGCTGCTGCCTGGGCGGCAGAAATGACGGCCTGCAAGTGGTGTTCCTAGGCTGCGCGTTAGCTTTTCGAAGTGAAAAGACGAGAAAGGTAAGCAATGCAAGATATTAATCAAACAACGCATGGTGCATGGTTGAGGCTGGGGAAGCGTTGATAGACAGGCAGTGCCCAAAGGGGCCTAGCGCAACTTACAATCTCCTCGCCCTTCTCAACACCCGTCTCGACCTTGGGAATGTGGCGGGAGGCATCGTCATCGGCAAGCTGTTCAACCTCGTTTTCGCGTACAACGGGGAGATTCTGTTTTGTAGAGAGCTTGCGCTGGCGAAAGCGCTGGCCTGTTGCGCGAGCAGTCATTGTTTGTCGCTATGCACGTGATGCGTGGTTGGGTTGGGCTCCGTATGGAGTGCGATGCAAATCCTGGCGCCCCGGGGCGGACCAGCAAAGAGGTGAGTCACTCGCCCAAGAGCTGTTGCAACCACCAACGCGTCGCAATATTGCGGATATCGGTGTCAAAATTGTCGCACGGCCTACAGCATGCGATCTATCGCGTCAGAAGTGATGAAAAGCGGTGTTGGGGTGCTGTTTGGCGATGGAAAAGGTTTCAGTGAGCGGCGATGTCGAGCGTGTTCAAGCGGTTGCGCTGGGGGCGGTTTGGGAGGCAAGGAGGTGCAAGCGAGACTGACGAATCACAGCACCGGACGCTGGCAATACATGGTCATTGCACTTGGAATCTTTTTCCCTGCCGCACGCAATGTGCACATGATGTCTATTCTCCATATTCATTCCCCCAGCAAAGACTAATGCAAACCATTATGCTGGTTTGCAGTCGCCGTTGTTGTGTTCCACGGTTCGGTGAGGAGGTGCGTCCCAATCTGGCTTAGCGCAAGCGCATATACGCGGTCTGCTTGGCTCGGGGCTGGTGGTTCTCCTAATAGTGGTAGTATTACAATTACCAGAACGTAGACTACACAAAATGCACTGTTGGTCTATGGTACGACCTGGCGCAAAATAAATCTACTTGAATAGTTGCTCAAAAAATTGTCATTATTCTTGCCAAAACCCCATGATGTGTAATTGGAGAAACCCCGGTTACTTTACCATCTCTTTGCGCATGCTACAAAGCTATTAAGCAGAAAAGGACAGTAGAGACAGGTATAAGTAGTCATAATGATTAACCGCATATAGTTTGTAGCATTTGCAGAGGGGTGGTTGAGGAAAAGGATCTGGTCAGTGAGTGATAGGCTGATAGGCCGATGTCACTACAAATGGCCACGAGAACATATAATGAACGAAGAAACTCAACGGCGGCCTGCAAAGAGAAGAAATTGGTCCCAAATATCTACTGTATGTGACTAGAATTTAATATATCTCGGGGGGCGATATGTTGTTTTCCTTGTGCCGCATTGCGGCAGTGTCGAGCACCAGGGGCGGTTTTGTCTCTTGTCGACCCTGATATGTTCGGAATAGAAACCATCAATGAGACACTAGGATCTATGCGAACTACCGGGGACCTAAATTTCAGGCACTAAGCGCGAACTTTTGGGGGGAGGGGGGCGGGGAGGGCTACTCGACTGACTTCCCACATCTGGTGTGCAACATCGCCGCAATGTTGCATATGAAGCGCTTGCGGTCACTCTCTCGGTTGTTTCGGGGAACATCAACGCAGTCATGATGTAGGGTCTATGAACTGACTTCCTTCCAATTGAACACACATGAGCTTGGCAGCGCGTATAATCGCCAGGCTGACTTGTACTGCCGCTAGGTGGATACCTTGAATGCGCCTCGCGATTAAAACTACGTGAGTTGGGTAGATATCACTCAGATGTTTCTTGCAATGATATGATTTTACTGTCTAGATTTCCTGTTTTCGCATTAAGAAAGTGGTTACTAAGTTGCTTTTCTCAGTAGCCAATGCAGTTTGGTGGGAGTGCAGAGGAGCGTATGTTGGTGCTAGTTATCGGGTATCAACGCTGGGAAGTGGCACAGTAATATGGTGGAATACGAGACTGCGACTTGAGCCTTAGAAGTGCCGAGACATCTTCTGCTGCCAATACGATATCCACAGGAATGATCCTTCGCGGCGTGGTTTGTCTGATCCTGTGATGGGGCTGAGTTACCTTGAACAGAGGCCTAGTCACAACCATTTATGAACAGACATAAACAGATATAAACTCAAAGATATTTCAGTAGAAAATCCAGGTCGTTCAAGGCATCATTATCTCTTAAGAATTCTCATACCCTTTCTCCAAGATGCGATATATTCCTTTTTTTACCCATACATATTTGGCTATCGTGGCAAGCTTAACAGCACATAGCTTTGCTCAAAGCTGTAACTCCAATCCTGACGATGTACAACAGCCTTTTGGACAGGAGACCACCAAAGATCCCAGTGCTGCACGCAAATTACGGGAATATTACGCCGACCTTACCTGCTTTGATTCGTCTGACGGTTCGAGAGGCACCATAAAAGAGCAATGCAAGAATGTATGCCCCCCTGGCAAGGAGAATGGAGATGGTCAGGCTGTTCTAGCCTCCCAAAGCTGCATTTTCAATAATTCACCCTGGTATTCTTCGAGTGGACAGCAAATACCATGTGGAGAAGAGAAATCATACACAGGTACTTATTCGATCAGTTTGTAATCATTTTCTCAGTAGTTAAATATTGACTTAATTGCAAGGCGTCATGATCAGAAAGGGTTACTGCTCTTGCAATCTTCCAATTCTCGAGTTCGCAGGCAACTTCTTTATTGAAGCCATCGTCGAAACAGGAAAAATTCTCGAGAAGGTCATATGTCCAGCTTTGCAAGCTTTGGACATGGTGATGGCCATTGGTATGGCAGCTATTACACCACCAGGAAGGGCCATCACTGGTGGGATGGGTAAGTACTGTGGCTTCTCATTAACAAATCACAATTGACTGGTTTCCCAGTGGCAGCAATCAGATCTGCAGAAGCATACAAGTACGCTTACGAAGCACAAGACGCTGCTGAGTTATGGGCAGACTTTTTTCTCAGCGGTGCAGACTTTGCGGGAAAAGCAGGATGTGGTCCGTTGGTACCCACGAAGGCAAATCTCACCAAAAGGGCATTTGATTCTTTCTCTGACGCTCCTGACGAAGTTGTTCCTGGTGGCATAAATTACGAGGCTTTACCGTGTCCTTCAAAAGGATGCAAGGGTTGCAAAGGGCCTAAGTGCCGAAGCAGCAACAGGAACAGCGGCCAAAATGACTCCAACACGAGCGACAAACCTTCCCAGACCGGTGATGGATCCTCAACGAGTATAAATTCCCCAATTCAAACAAACCCCGCTGCTACAACGTTGGTTTTATCGTCCGCTCCGCAGAAAACGACCATTTCCACGCTCTCTTCCGCCTCATCTGAAAATGCTCAGCCAACCACCTCAACCACGTCGACTGCTTCATCAGCAGCTCCAAGCCAGACGCTTGATTGTAAAGCACTGGCAGCGTTAGCAGCTGAAGACGAGATATCTGAAAATAATGCCCGTAGACGAAGTTATCCGATTGATCTCAGTCAGCATCAGTTACACAAGCGTTTCAACCCAAAAACAGTAAACGCGTGTACAATTAAGCTTTCGAGCTCTAGCTACCCCTCGAGCGGAGAATGGGGTGACCCCCCGCCAATCTTACTGAAAAGATATGGGTTCAATCAAGCAGACTCATGCGACGACTACAAGTTCGACACGCCTGATTCTAATGCCAAATATGACACGGAGCATATTCTTGAGTGGCAGGTCGTTGGAGGATTCTTCACGCACATGGGGAAAGAGATTACGACGGATTTCCCGCATCCCAACCCTGAGGAGGCCAAGAAAGGGGCTACTGTCAAGTTTTGTAAGTATTGGGAAGAATCATGGGGATTTGGGGATGATCAGAAGATGAGTGGACCTGCACCAGTTGTATCTGGGGCGCCTAATCCTAGCTCTACTCCGATTTCTCTCTCGGCATCGGCTCCTCTCTCAGCTTCAGTTCCTCTCTCAGCTTCAGTTCCTAGTTCTATACAGAGTTCCAACTCTGCATCAAGCAATCCCACGCCTGCTCCGCAAGTGTTGGAGTTGACCCCATTCAGGTTGATCGCTAGCCAATACCCGCACAAAAGCAGCAAAGAAGATGATGGAGAGTGGGTCGATGAGTTCAAGCTCCTTGAGAAGTCTCTTAACTCTGCTATCAAATCTCATGTATGTATGCCCTTCCTCGTATTGTTGCTGTCTAATCAATCTTGCCTTATTGTACGATCAAGTCTAAGCATCGCGCTGACTATATTCTTCATGTAGTTGTTCTATCCGGAAAAAACATCAAAAGGAAATGATTACGCGTTTATAGACCAAAACAAGATGACAAATCTGATCCAAGGGAAGTCAAAAGAATCTAGGTACAAGTCCCTTAGCGCGGGGGAGCAAACTCGCATAGCAGTGCGGAAGATGCGTCAAGTCACGGGAACTTTTATGTACATGCAAGACAAAGACATAGCCGAGATATTTGAGAAAGAGAAGAATAGAATAGGAAAAATGATCGGCCACATTGACAGAGAGTTGCCTAAAAACCCGAGAGTAATGAAGGGTGGGCAATTATACACGCCATGGCAAACTCAAGATTTGGAGAAGAAGTGGAAAAAATACATGGATGATGTATTCGATCTTGCGAAGATGAGAGGGGTTGATTTCATGGACTTTAATCTGAAAGCACTGAACCAAGAGTGGGATTCTCAGAGGAAGACAGACGAGTTCAAGTCTGATGCGAAAGACGACAAGGCTACACAAGATCGCAAACAGGTGCTCAAGGAGACACATAAGGGAATTATCGAACTTATCAAGAAGACCGAGGATGCATGGAATAAAGTCAAGAATTGGGAGAAGCCAAAGGATTGGTGAAAGTACCGCAAGGAGTTTTTGTTGCTAGTGAATCAACTTTTTTTTGGCTTAATTTTGTTTGACGAACTATGAGCCGACTCAGTGAACTTCTCAAAGAGTAAGTAATCAGAAGTGTATAATGCAATTGATAATGGCAATGAGGCAGCTATTATCTAGCCTTAATACATGATATTGGGCTAAGGCGCCATGCCCCATCTAGCAACATTCAACGCCTTTGACATACTCACTTGGTCCTTTTCTTTAGACATATTTGCTCCCCTCTCACACTAACTAGCTGTACGAGGAGAGGAGATCTTGCCAGGATCCTTCCCTAGGATGCCATCCTTGACGTCTTCCAGTTGCAGCATTCCGCTTTCAGTCAGATCCTCTGTCTATAATTCTTCCAGATCATCTCCAAGCCGTGATCGCCCGATTTGTCGAAATAGATTTCGAAGCTCAGGATGAGGCCTCCAGGGCGAGGTCCACCACTCTAATCTGCGGTATGATCCAGGACTCTTGGAACACCTTGGTTCAACGTACTTGATGCCCCATGCCAAATTGCATGTTTTGTATAGTGCTGGCCTCCATGGAAAATAGTCCGCTGCATACTCATCGCTGCATATCAACGGACACCATATTACACCCTTCTTCAGATGTCTCATTCGCAATGTAGTCTTAGCAAACCCCTATAAAAGCGGGTTGAGTCTATCGTGTGGCACAAAGCGAAACTGGTTATATCCGTAGCGTCGGTCAATGTATTACGTGTTCTCAATTGAAGATTTTATCCTGTCATCAAGCTCTGTGACTTGATAAGGTGGGTAAGACGCTTAAGTAACTGGATACTGTGGCACGATACGTGATGGAGCTCAAAAGATCAGAGGGGCGACCTATAATCAAGCAGATAGAGATAAGCTAATATTTAATTATTTAGAAGGGTTAATTAGAGAAGTTATCTATCTATTTATAAAGGAAAAAATTATAATATATCCTATAACCTAGTTATATATAGGCTGGTAAATGGGTCTCCACATCGGGATCTCTTTTTCTTAGATTTCTCTATTAGCTCTTACCCAATTCGGAAGTTTAGTAGTTTATTTTATAGCCCTAGCTTAGATCTTTATTTCTACCCAAGATAGTAGTAGGCTAACTCTCATAGGTAGTAAAATATCTAAGATCGGAGTAAAATGTGGAGACCTGACTCTTGGCACGACGGGTTGCTAAATATCTCCTTGCCTATTAGAGCTAGCCTACTACTATATTAAGTAAAGATAAAGGGCTACAATAGGGCTATAGAACGAGCTATTAAACTTTCTAATTGAGTAATCTTTGACTGAGATAATTAGAAAAAACGATCCCGAGGGTGGAGACCCGTTTACCACCCTAGTTATACCAAAGTGTCAGAGCGCGTTGTCTAAGCGCTGCTTAGATGGTAAGCAGAATCCGGGTGCTCATAGTAACACCTAGATTCTACGCTCGTCGTCTGAACGTAGTTTGGATGGCGCGCGTGCAGCTTGAACCGAGATTCCATCGAGGAGCTATCCAAAGGGCGTTCAGCCCGTTACATAGCTATTATTATATATAAGCTAGTATTAGTATAAAAATAGATTAGTAAGCTTAAAGTAACTAATATAGCTACTACGTAATAAAAATTATATAAAAGAAAGTAAATTTAGGTAGAAAGAATCTTAATAGTTAAAGATAGAGCGCACTTAACTACTCTCTAAAACTTTAGAGTACGTAGTAATAAGAAGAAGTTAAAGAAGTAGAAACGCGCTAAAGTAGATAAACTATCTTAATAGTAGTATAGATAGTATAATAGAACTAGGTATAATATATAAACGTATAAGAATATAGTAGAAGTAGACTCTAAATAATATTTTATATTTTTTTATATTAAACTAGCTAAGGCTAGGCTGTTTTAGGCTATAATGTGGTGGTTTTGGTGGGGTCTTAGCAAAACTATGACACGAACCCGTGTGAGACACGAACTCGTGAGGTACGTTATCTCTAGATATTTTATTATCTTATAAGAGTCTAGTATCTCTAGATATCTTATCTTAGCGAGATACTATATTACGTGATCTTCGCTCTGCGTTGATTATTACTTTCTGCCTATTGAGATCCCTAGTGGTTTCTTAACCATTCATCGTTATACCCAGGGAGAGGATCCTTCCTGCTGTTACTTGTAACAGTGGGGTGTTGCATTGGCTGAACTGTTGCACGCACTGACCACACGCAGTAAGAAATATTACTCGATAAACCTTACGGAGCTTTTCACGCCATCTCACTCGCTCTAACCCGGATCGAGCTTAGAGAAGTATGAGCACCCAACCCCGTGTAACAATAGTCAGCTGACATGCTAACACGGTTCGTAGTACTATGAGAAGTTAAATGAGGTAAGCGTTAAGCCTATCAAAGTATGGACCCATGGTACGGCTTAGCGCTCCCATGGTGAGCTGACATGCCGCCTGCCCGCTGCTATAGCACGACTTTAACCACCGCCGTTTGCACTGCTTAAAGATGCCGATGCCCTATCAGTGTGCTCGTCTCGGCTGTCATCCGGCTGATAATTATTCAGGGGTTTCTTTCTGGCCATAAGAGTTGCACTTGATAAAGAATCACATGATGCGTGAAAAGATATATAAACCTGCCTGCTTTCACCTCTCACATCTATCATCTAATTCTTCAACAAGACTTCGAGGTACTTATAATCTGGGCATTGTTGTTCTATTGTTTTGTTAATTACTCATAATTTCCAGGATGAAGCTCAGTACGATTATTGGGATGCTGGCTCTCTCCAGCCAGGCATCTGCTATTTGCTGCACAAACACTCGAATCAAAGGCTGCGATAAGGGTGTTGGAGTATATTGCGTAAGGCAAACTCTCTTTATGTCCTTGTTTTTGCTAATGCAGTTCATTTAGTGCTATGGAGATGATACCCACATAAGAAAAAGTTCGTGCCCAGGGACTTATCCTAACTTTTTCAAGAATTGGAACCTATACCCATGCTCGCCTTTCCCAAGCACTCTTTGCAAGACAGACGGTGTGCCGTACTGTGTTGGTGGTCATAGCGACGACAACAACAATAGCGGAAGCTGCAAAGTTGATGGTAACACCCTACCTAGTACAGGTGGATAAGCAGAGCACGTGCAAAAAGTCACCGGAGCTTGTTTGGCCCTTGATTGCACACTAAAATTAACTGCAATATGGTTATAATCTCACGTAGTGGGATATTCTATCTATGGGGAGTTACGGTAGCACCTATATTCTTGCGTAGCAGCCTCGCTTTACATAATAGCATTTTAAATGAATTAGTAAGGAAAAGTAGTGCGCTGCAATTCATCGGAGAAGAAACGATCACTAGCACATCTTGCTATCAATGGGTCTTCGCTACCTCTACCAAGCATCCACTCTTCATCCAGATCTTCTCCATATTTGCCATTCCCAATCCTTTGGATGATACCATGAAGCTCTGGATCCGGACGCCATGACCCCACAGCCCAATCTAATCTACGCGATGACTTAGATTCATTGTCTTTCTCAGGAGCGTTGTAACAGACACCCCACACGTATGACCAACGTCCCTTCTTAGTATATTTGTCGAAATCAATTTCTGGGGCTTCAATGTTGGACCAGTTCAGGGGTGACCAGAGGCAGGCTGACTTCAAAAGTGGCATATGGATGGCGGCCTCGGCGAAGCTTTTCAGAAGCGGACGCAACCGACTTTCATCTGGTGTGATGCGATACTGAGAATTGCCGTCATCCGTATTTCCATTGGGCCTCTCATCATGTAGATATTCCATCTCCTCGTCCAGCTCGGTCTTTTCGTATGGCGGGTAGTGTTCATCAGTGACTTTGAAACCCATCACATTGCGGCCTTCGCCTTGCGGGCCGTGAAAATACCAAGATCCATTCGGACGTGCTGGGTGAAATACAACCTCTAGAATCTCCAGATTGGGCCAACGAGGTCCAGTAGTGGCATCTTTCGAAAACAGACTCTCGTCAATCATGGCTTGTATTTGCAGCTGACGGAGGTTATTCGATAAAATGGCCAGGCTTGAGCTGAACATATCTTTGACTGCTGGCCCCACTAGATCTGGTAGAGGTCTCGACTGTGAGATATCCACGGCTCGTGTCAATGGGTTCAGGAAATCCAGAGAAGCTCTTTTGAGTGATTTTGGTAACTCGAAAGATGGCGATAATACAGCGTTGGCGAAGTCATGTCTCGCATCGCGACGTGGTCCTTCCCAATCATGCTTGAAGTGAGTTTCAGGCTCTATCTCGCCAGTTGTTTCATGCCATTCAAATCCCCCCGTCTTGCACCCTAGATACTCAAGGTTGGGAAACTTCGTCGCTAGATCGATGATAATGCGAAGATCCAATTTTGATTCGCGGAAATTGTCGTTACCGTTGTTGTGTACCTCAAGCGAATGGACTGAAGCGATCTCGGGCAAATCAAGGGTAAGTAAATGAACACGCCAGCTGACGTATAAGCGATGTGGACACCATATAAAATATGTAATATCCTGCGCAAGGCTGTAGACAGAAAGCCGGTATCGCCCTGATACATTCATCTCCCCAGCCTGTTGCTCCAACAGGCTAAGAGTGTTGAAGAGGTGTTGAACCTGGCGAGTAAAGGACTCATCTTTCTCACGTATTTCCCCGGCACTCTCACGGCACGGTAACTCTTCACCGTCTGGCGATTTCAACACAGGTGGGAGCATTGGCCTGAAGATGACTTCCTTGAGGTAAAGCAGACGATGGCAGGAGTAACGCGAAAGGAACTCTGTATTATCTTCCTTGATAGTGTACTCGTCAAAGAATCCAGAGTATCGCTCTGCACCATAGCGAAACTGGCGATTGAGCATGAGCACATGCTTCAAGTCCTCCCTGGGCATGTAACTGCATATCTCGTCGACAAGTTCCTGTGGCAGATTGTTCATGTTTGTTGAATAGAGCCAGTAGCGTTGTAGCGAAGGTTGAGTTATTTCTGAATCGGTGAAAAGAAAGGGGAGTTTGACAAGCATTGCTGGGGATGATGAAGCATTGGGAAATATTCTTTGGGCCGCCGCCAAATCGCGGCGCGGTTGCTACAGTTCAAGGGCCTGATTCGGGCTTTCCAAGCGATTATGGTGCTGGGATTTCGAGGCACTAGTGGGGCAAGCGGTGTGTTGGCTGTTACGCCGCAATGTATTTGTGGAAATAGAATGGAAAAGCAATCAGAACGTTTCGGGGAATACCTATGTTTGCATGGCAATTACTAGTCCCGAGCGCTTATGCAGCTGAGTGGCCGAGGAACAGACCCGCGAAAGGGCCGCTAAGCGCCTGCCTACTGCATACCCCTTCTTGATATCCGACCCCACACCAATTATGCAGCGGCTAGAATTCGTCTTTTTCAACTCGGATAATTGTGTATAGGCAGCGTACTAACGCTGGGATACCAGATTGTATTGATCAGGACATAAGGAATTCGTTGGGGCATCACGAAATACTCCAACAAGAACTATCGCCTACTACGAATTATACAAAGATTTCAACTAAGTATGTTCAAGATCGCAATATACAGCTCTTACACTTTTGAGATGGAATGCAGTGTAGACCAATCTTCTCAATCTCAACCGCCTCTTGCAAAGAAATCACTCAACACTTAGATAACCTGAAACTAGAACACCTTATCAAGAGATCAAAAGATAGCATTACAATAAACTGTCCACAGCAGACAAGGAAAAACAAGTCCTTCCAAAATTACAATATATGGCAGAAACATTCTATGCACCTTACGCGGCCGCGCTCAAAGCATTAAGCAGCAACAAGCGCTCCAACTATCGTAGTAGATCCAAAATCCAAACAGGCTAACCAATACTATCGGCACTCTATTGGATATTTATCTGGAATACACTGACGTGCATCCTGCGCAACTACCGCATAACATATATCCAATTTTTCTGGTTGAAATCCCCTGCAACATGACGCAAATCTATCGCGAGCAGGCCTGCTGGCAGACTGCACTAGATAACCTCGTAAGATTCTATTCCAAAAAATATGACACTAAGAATATTTGCTTACCTCGCCACTGTCAGCGGGCGGTGCTTTTTCCCCACCGCAGCAAGAAACGGTTAAGTCGGAATGGAAGCCTTCAGGGCTATGAGGGTCACCGCGATAGTAACCACAATTCAACGATATTACTAGAGTTATGTATATCGTACTATTTGAGTTTGAGTATAAAAGGTTAAGATGTAATTGAGGGAGAAAACTTACATAGTAAGAATAGCTACTAGCTTAGATAAGTAGGTAGGCACTTGATCTTGAAAATCATATGTATGCGTTTTTTTGTTGAAGTGAGTTGAATTCTACGATAATCTATTAGTGAAAAAAAATAATCAACGTGAGAAGATGCGGATATACATACTACCGGGTGCCACACTAAGTCTTTAGTCTTCCCTTATGATTGTACAAAACGAGCTTTAAGTAGTTTTCGGCTCTTTTATAGAACAGCGCAGCTCCTAGTTCTTTAGTGAGTAAGGATCATACGATCCTACACCAATTATTAAGCAGTAATAGAGACATCTACCTACCTTAGAAGGCTAACACTTCTGAAGTAAGCAACCTTCCTTGACTACATGGACTAATAAGATTGCAAAGACAAGAATATGCAAAACACAACTTCAGTCCTTTCCGTGTCTCACAACAGGATCCAAGGAAGTTTAATGTTATTATTAGATTCTAGAATCGAACTGATTTCTTAGGAGAGCGTGTATCTTACACCACCGGGATCGAGATTCATACCCTTACCATGAATTCCGGCTGTATCCAACCGCAGATTACTCCTGTGCAATACGAGTAGATCTAGACTACTCCTCATAATCACTAACAGACTTGAAAACTCTGTCATATTTAGAACGGACGAATTTTCTATCAAGCCAGTTGTTCATCGCATGGGCTACCACTTGTTAAATGTTTTGCTTGGAAGTAGACTAGAAGTGGACAAGTATAGCCTAAGTCTATGTAGGAAAATAAGTAATATAGATGAATAAAGCCACTCGTTGATTTTTATGCTTAAATGTCTCTGTGAGAGACATTACGGACAGAGGCTTACGTGAACACGGTAATCGGCGGAAACCGTGGGTAAGATGGAGTATCAAACTTTCAACTAACATTACTTATCGACTAGAGCGTACTCTACTACATATCCCAGCTAAAAGCTTGTATTTGATTGAGTTTATCGATGAATGGTATGTTTTTTATTTTTAGTACTTGAGCGGGGGGATAGATCTTTTATCAGCTGAGATTATCTGATAAACTCTATACACAAAGTGCTAGTGTTACTGGGATGTCAAAGAGAGCGAATCTGACATCATCGTAGAGAAGAATTGTTTCCGCTCTATTCCATCGGTCTGGAGTAACACTGGGCCGTACAACGTACATGACCCATTGATGTGTGTGTGCAAAGAAGGACCTAATATATGTATAAAATGGAGTATAACCCTTCAGAGAAATCTCTCAGCTTGGTCTTGAAATATCACACGCTACTACTGCATTGTTTTCAAAGCTACAAATATTAGAGTGGGCGCTTTCTTGTCTTATACCATGACGTTCATCGCTTACGTATGAAACCCACTCTCCTCACCTCAAAAGCCATCTTTGTACTCCCACTAATGGAAGTAGATTATATGGCTTTGTGCCATACTTTTCTGGCCTGGCGTGTTCTCCACGCCACTCGAAGCACGAAGCGAGCTACTAGTTGGACAAACGCTAGCCGGGCGCGGTGTCCACGACTGCGTGTGGGACTTTATCGCCAGGCCGCATGTGAACAACGCGAACCGCGTTGAAATCACAGCGACCATAGAGGCCAACCGAAATCGCAATGGGATTTCTCTAGCCGACAGGGTGCCAATAACCGCCGACGTTTCGGCCCTGGCGAATCCCAATGCGGGCGCTGGCCACCACGTTGTAACGATAACGTGGCACAATCGACTCCCGAAAGCATACACGGTCTTGTTGGAGAAATATCGTAGGGATGATCCGCCAAATGATAATAATCAGTCAGATAATCTCGAGGAGGCTACAGTTCCTGGTGCTGTACATAACCTTATTGGCGTTACAGAGGGACGCACTACTCAATTCCATTGCGTTGATACGGATACCTACTGATACGTAAGTTAATGATTTAATTTTTTTAAGAATCACTGTTCTATACATTACAATGCGGTTAACACGTGGATTTTTATTAGTTCATACAGATTGGAGGGCGAACGGGCTAGGGATTGCCTCGGCATCAAAGCTAAGTTCCCCAAGCTTCGGCACGTCCTCGCCAATAGCTTTAGCCTTTTACTTTCCAAGTTTTGATGATGAGAGTATACTTGGATAGGGTTTTAGTAGTTTAGTACTAAAAGAAGCTTCTATAAGTTTTGATTGAGAAATAATCTACTACTGAACGTAATATCCGCTCATAACAATGTATATACGTGATCGAGCTCAAAAGATCAAAGGGGCGACCCGCAGCCAAGTAGATAGAACTAAGCTGATGCTTGATTGCTGGAAAGGATTGATTGAAGAAGGTGCCTCTCTACGTACGAAAGAAAATCGTTATATACACCTGTGATCTAATCACGTGATAATACACTATATCCCCCTCGCCTAGCTCTCCCCTTTACCTAACTAGCTCTCTCTCGCACTAAACGAACTCTCATAGAACCATAATCTCGTAGCTGTATCCCTTCTATCCCATTCTAACAGCACGCAAAATACTGGGTGGTAAATTGCACAAATCAGTCTTGTATATGTGACATGAGACATATGCGCTATACGACTTAAAGCGTTATAGCAAAGAGAAGAGGAAGGATGGGAGTGAAGTAGACGCAACATTACCAAAAACTAAAACGAAAAAAATAGAAAAGCAGAAAAGAAATCTGGATATCAAACCTTGAGAAAAAAAAAAGGTATTGAATTGTTTTCTCATCTGACCATATGCAAATGTTTTCCAATTCACATTTTGCCAACTTACCATAACCCAATCTTTCTTGCTCGGTTATTCAATAGATTCTATTCCTTAGGTAATAATACAGTCCCAACCCCTACTTAACCCTCCCACGAAGACAAACTACTCCATATTCTCATCTCATAAAAGAGCCATAATTCATAAACGTACCCCCCGAGGGCCTCTGCGTACGAGACCTGTTTGCTGCAGGCCGAGTGTAATACTGCGATGTCTCAAATGGTTGGAAAGACACGGGTTCAAACGTAACCGGCTGCTCACTCGCCTGAGGCATAGGTGTGGGCGGTAGAGTCGTCGAAGCCGCAACATTCAGAGGAACTTGCGTGTTCTTAACAGGCTGCTGAACAGACATGTTTGACAAAAAGGGTTCGCTGTGTTTTCTCAGGAGGTGCTTGCGACGGGATTCCTCAACGCGGGTTTTGAGTGTTTCGGCGATGCGGCCGGTTGCTTGGTCGTCGGTTGTGAACCAGCCGGAATTGAGGATGTCTTGGGCGGTTGGTCTATCGGTTGGTACGGGGTTCAGGACCCATTTGAGGAACTGGACTTCCTTTTCTGGGACACCTTTTTCGACGATCTTGTCCCATTGCTGGCCTTCGTAGTGGGTGGTGTCGCGATAGGGAAGACGGCATCCGTCGTAGTAGTCTAGTGTTCCCAGGCCAAAGTCGTGAGCAATGGCTCGCTCGACTGATCTTTCTTTTTGGCCTTGATTGCCTATTAGTAGTTCATCGTATATTCCGTATTTGTTAAAGGCGGCTTGAGCCTCCAAGAGCTGACAGTATATCAGTCCCCACGACCAAATGTCTGCAGCCGGGCTGATCTCGTTTCTGAAATAGACTTCTGGTGCTCGGTATATGATTGGTTGAACCAGGCCCTTTGCTGGCTCCATGACGATACCCAGGTCGCCCAGTTTGGTTGTGATCTTGTTGTCGCCTACAACTGCTCTTTCGTTGGGCTGTTCCTCGAATCCGCTGAGTAGTATGTTTTGCATTTTCAAATCTGAAGTTCCGTTAGATCTGCAATATCGCGAAAATCATAGCTACAAACCTGCGTATACCAAGTCTCGTTGGTGCACGTCCCGCAGGCCCAAAAGCGCTGAGCGCATGATGCCCTTGATCTCAACATCGCTGAACTGGCGTTTCCTTCGTGCATCCCACAATGTGGACTGCAGAATCTCGAGAACAATGCGTGGCGGATCGGATCTGGACACGGGCGGGATGCGGTCGACTTGTTGTCGAATGGTCGGGATACCCTTGAGAAGCTCATGCATGACCATTTCGTGCTGGAAGCGTGGCCAGCCGTAGCCGACGTCATCATCACTTGGTTGCTTGACGATGAATATCTTCTCTTGGGTTGCTGCGTCTACGGCAACCCACACATTGGATTGGCCAAGGGGTTTGACGAGTAGGTACCGGTACCCATGCTCGCCAACAAGTTCCGCGCCTTCGCGCATCGTCATTGTGAATCCGACCATGGTGAAAAGAGGGGGGATCTAAAAAGTTTCGTTCAGATTATAGGAGCGTAGGTGGTGTTCAAGTTGTGAAAGAACGAAGGAGTTGGACTGGATGATTTGCAGCAAATGGAGGGAAAGGGAGGAAAGACGTCAATGGCAACCAGCAAGGTGCAACATGTGGAACCGGGCAACGGATGTCGGCCTGTCAAGAGGGCTGGGGAATGGTTACTAGACGTGGTAGGGGCGGAGCGATGACGGAAGGGTTATCACTGTTACGGAAGTGGCGGGCCTGCGTCATTGCCCTCTCTGGGTGGCTGTCCGGGCAACTAGTGTTGAACTGGTGCATTCTCAGTCAGCTCGAATTGCATTCTACTGTACATGCAAGGGGCGAGTTCCATAGAAGTGCTGCGGGAATACCCTTGTTACATTATTTATAGTATGGTTGGTGATGGTAGTCCACCTGCGGACAGGGCTGCCAAAGAGGGCAACTCGACAGACCAATCAGAAGCGAGCCATAGCAGCGCAATGGCGGGGAACACGCCTTTCCCCGGTCTGTCGCCAATCCATCCCAACAACAACCCTGGCTCCAACCAGCGATAGACTATATGTTCCACAGCTGAGGATCGGTTTCACATGCCCTGTCTGCAAATAAAGTTCTCATCATCACGTGATGTAGTGTCTGGTATTGATATTATCGTAACTAATAGTGATTCGTCCGGCAAGACGGGCCAAAGTCGCCCAAGTCCACGCCTGGAGACTCGTCCGTCGTGCCTCAATGGGCTGGTTCAGGTCTAACCTCTTTCTATGATGCTCATTCAAACGGTGCTTTTTCAACAACTACGGTAGCCCAACCGTTTCATGTGCCGCCCCCGTCGTGCGTGCCCGTTGGGAAAAATCAGTTAAAACATGCTACTAGGGAACGCGGCCCTGATGTAAATAGACGAGATGAAAATGAAAAAAAAAAACTAAGCCACTAGAGAAGCGAAGATACGGGGCGACGGTGGCAAGAAAACGCCGGAAAATGCAAGGCACGTAGTGCAGGACATAACGCTGAAATCATGCAGAGAAGGTCGGGGCGCTGGTTACACCTCGTGGCGCTCGTCGAGCTCAAAGCTCTTCTGACTTATGCGACGGTAAAAGGGCATTCTTGGGCTCAAGAAACGAATCTTGGGCGAGCCAGGGCCACTGGATCGCTTGTTCAAGACGGCAAACTTGTAGATCAAGCCAAGAAGAGCGAAACCGGCAGCAAATCCAAGAATGGTTACGAGGACCCAGTGCTTGGCGAGCCAGAAGATAATCTTGACATCGGTCCTGTGCCAGCTGTTTCCCAAGTGGTGTGTGAAGAAACTCCACGAGTGGTTGTTGTACTCGTCGGGAAACAAGATGCGGACACGCTCCTCTCCCACGGGGCCGGCGTTGTTGTAGTGCCTCCAGATGAGACTGAGGTAGAGGGGTCCGGTAGAAGCCATGACGGTAATGTATGGGAGAGGCCAGCGGCGGTTGTAGTCGGTCAAAGAGTCAATGGCCTTGAGGAAGAAGGGATGGCGGGGAACCGCGCCCATGACATCGTTGGAAATTCCGGTGGGAAGAGTGCGTCGGACCCACGCAGGGTAGGCGAGAAGCGGATCGAGGCTGCGGTTGCATCCCTATGAATTGTCAGTTATGCATGCGTGGGGTAGTGCCACCGGGTGTAACGCACGTCGTCCAAATCAATGTAGATGCCGCCAAAGTGGTGAAGCACAAAGTACCGAATGGCATCAGCGCGCTGGATGGGGTAGGGATAGCCGTCAAAAGTCTCGAGGAACCATGGGTACTCGGCAGCAATGAATTCGCGCGACTTCTTGTCGGTCCATAGCTAAGAGTTGTCAGCAGCTGAGCATGCCCGGAACAGGACCGCGCTCCGTACCTTGTACTCGTAGTCGGGGTGGAGGTCGAGGCAACTTTGCTGTGGGCCCTTCCAGTGAGCAGGAATGCTCTCGTTGATGTATGTCTGGTGGATGATCTTGGGGACCAATTGTGGCGCATGGTCGATTGCGCTGGAGTTGGGGGCGGGCAATTCTCCGCGAAGAATGGCGTCCTCCCGGCCGGACGCGACCAAAAGACCCAGCAATGTCCAGACGCTGTGGACGGCGAACCCGAGGACCAGGATGGTCACGAGAAAGAAGATGGTGACGCCTTTGCGCATGTTGGCTGCTGGCGCTGTTGTATTACTAGTGTTGTTATTGTTATTACTGTCGTCGTCTTCGTCGTCTGCGAGTCTCCTTTTCCTCGGAGTTTGTCGTGGTGCACGGGGCAACGGCGGGATGGACAAAGATGCAGTCGCGGGAGCGGGGAGGGAGGTAGCAGACTCTAACAGCGAGCCAAAACGAGCATCAGCGTCGGTCCAGTGCCAGGCGGGAGAGAGAAGGAGAGAATAGGCAGGGCGGGCGCAATAAAAAGCTAGGCGCAGCGGGCGAGAGCGCGAAAGAGAGAGAGAGAGAGGCAGTGCCAGACGCCAATCTCGGTTAATGCAGCGCGCCAGGGTTCAGGGGTGGGGGCCGCCATTCACTGAGGCGGCATTTGATGCGAACTGCACCAAGACGGTAGGTGCATGTGCGCCGCCGTTGCTGGTTGGGCCCTCGCTGCCCCTCTGCTGCTGTCGCTGTGCCTCTTGCTCACCACGAGTACGTACACCTGTGAGGCAGAGCCCGAAACACCAGGCAGCTTGCGTGGCCCCCGTCTCATCTCTCTTCGGCTTGCCTCGTCTTACCTTACTGCTTCCCTACCTGACTGCAGCCGTTTTTCTTGGATTCTGTCACACGGGCCTGGGCGTTGGTGTAGCCACTCCACCACCCGGCCTATGACGAGACGTTGCAGCATGCCGCGCCCTCCAACCCACCCGTTATCACCTCGTCAAGCAACCACATACGCTACTCGGATCGGTATCCTCGGAGAAGGCAGAGGCGAGTACGCGCGGTACGCTTGTCCAAGTACACCGTTGAGTGACGCGCGTGGTCGCCCGCTACCGATCCAAGTTTCGTCCAGTCCCTGCAGTGAGCGGCCAGGCACATGGCCGCTATTCTCGTTGTCCTCGCCATCCTCGTCTACTGTGCAGATTCTGCCACCTTGTCTGCCGTGTCTTGACATCCATCATGCGACGAGACAAGGCACATGACGTACCACTACCAAGGACTTGTTGCGCCATTTGACTCGACGAATATTCAGAAAAGTACATGATGCCCAGTTCTACTAACCATACCCACAATCACCCCACATCCTGTTTGTGCGTCTAGCAAATGTACTACTACATACTCACGTGCCATTGCTGGGTTTGACCGTAACAACTGGCCGTCGTGTACACCGTATCTTCATTAGCGTCTTGTTCCATGTCAGTGTTATCATAGCCCTGTGCATCGTCTAGTCGACTTCACTTCATTGACTGGTCACGTGCTATTACTGGAGAATGCAGCAAGCACCGCCTGAGTGGTTGTCGCTTCCACTTGAAGTGACTGCATGACCGCATGGCCGCAGCTGCACCAGAGCTAATAATAGCAATAGTCTTGTCAACACCACACACCAAACACCACACTCACTACACCACTTACACACTGCAAACCTACAATGACTCCTCAGTATGACCCGCATACCTAACTCCCTTGCACAAACATAGCTTCCCGAATGCGACACATCCTTGCCCTAAACACAATTTGGGCACTTTGCACAGCTTCTGTGACTCCGATACCCACATCAACACCCGATGGACTGGACATTGTCCGACAAGCCTCTTTCAAATACGGAGACCCCGTCAAGCTACGAATCTCATTAGTAGTCATATCCAAGCTCTGCCTATGTCTGCTGGCTGGGTTACTGGGTGCGACCCTCATCAGGGGTACAATCTGTGTATAGCCAAAGCATAGTGGTTGACATGTGCAGGGTACCGGATACGCCAGTTCAACCAACATTTGCTCAAGAACATGACACTGACACATGTCTACATCTTCATTGACTACATATCTGCCATGACCTTTATCACTGCCGCTGCAGTTGTTCACAACGGCCTCGGAATTACAACAAACGAAATTTGTAAGACCGCAATAAGGCTCTGTCTGCTCTTCTACACGGCCGGCAAGGTGAGCATGTATGTTGAGCAGACACGTTCTAGCCCATGATTGGGATGGAGGCGAGTCCACTGACGTTGTATTCGTCAGGCATCTGTTCCTTGTCGAGCGCGTTCACGTTCTGAGAGCTCCTTATCGATCCCGATGGAGCGATCACCTTTGGCTGTTCAGCACTATTGGCATCTGTATCAGTCTCGGGGCCATTGGCGTGGCTGGGTTTGTTGTGCCCATCACTTCGCTCTCCAAAGACGACGGCCGCTGCCGAATCGGCCTGCAACCATATGCCATTATACCGCTGCTACTATGTGACATTGTCATCAATGTGCTCCTCACTCTTGTCTTCATCTACCTTCTTAGCCCTGTGATAAGAGGAAGCCGACCTTCTGGCGCCGGGCTTGCAAGCCGATTAGCTAGGGCAACCGGGAACTTCTGTGGACGAGCAAAGCAGGGAACAGCCATTAATCTTCACCCAACCAATCAACGCCTGGTGCGAAGAGTGGAAAGGCTGTTGTTCAAGACACTGGTGGGATGCTTCTTGGTTGTGTTACCCGCTTCTGGCAACCTCACTGCTCTGTGGATTTACCGAGGAAAGATGCCGGCTTTTGTCAGTCAAGCTGGTGTCAACCAAGTGGGAATTGTGCTGACGTATGCACTTCTAGATGTGCTTTACAATCTGCATATTTGATGGTGCGACTACTGCTACTATCAGCATGACTGCTATGACATGGGAAATAATATTTGCTGACAAGGAGGTCATAGTCACATGGGCGGCTGTGGTGCTCCATTGGCTCACCATGGCCAGTGCAGATAAACGGGAAAGCGGGGCTGCGATGTGAGTGATGAGAGTCAGGATGGCAGTTGGCGGTACTGCAGTTAACAAGGCCGACATGTAGGACAATGACACGCCGGGACCAAGAGTTGGTACGGCTGGCGCCATGCACGTGGCAGAGACAGCCTTCTGTATTATCGGCAATATCCCTGGAATTGTATTCTTTAGACGCAAAACCCACGAGCGAAGAAGCTTTGGAACAGGTCCATTTGGGCACAGGTAACAGAGTGACAGGCACACATCGGAGGTCGAGCGTGCACTCGGTGACGTCACAGAGAGACTCTGGACATTCTACTTTAGTGGTGGACTGGGAAGGCTTCAAGGATATAGAACAGGCAGATTGAAAAAGGGTCAAAAGTCGGAGTCCTCCTCTTCGATGATGGCCTGGGAGAGGAGTCCGCGCCTACGGGGCCCAGCAGGCTTCTTGAGAACAACTGGGGTGATGGCTGGCAAGCGATGAACGGCCTCTTCTTTCTTGGCACGGCGTTCAGCGCGATACTGGGCGGCCGTCCTCGTCTCGATGGGCTTGTCAGGGACAATAGGGGCATCAATTCTCAGGGTGGATGACAGGAACCTGAACATGATGAAGAGAGTAGTGCCGGTGATGCATCCTATGAGGGCAGCTATTCCGAGAAAGACGTACAATGTCTGCAGCAGTTAGCTTGGCGCGTGGATAGAAGAATAGAGACGAATCAGGGGTTACCTCAATCTGCTCTAGCCACTTGACGGTGAAGGGGAGGGAGACGACTTGGAAGATGGCGTGAGCAAGGTGGATGAAGGGAAGCAGAGCAAAGGTGACGAGGAGATAGAATGGACGCAGGAGAATGACGACGAGGGTGATGAGCTTGGCAATGGGCCACCATGTCAAGCGGGCGAGGTGCAGGACAAGGCGGCGGGCGATTGAGAGGACGACGATGGGATCCATGGAGGAGGGAGTCGGCGGTGAGGGCGGTGATGGTGGTGATGGAGATGGGAGAGGTTGGTAGTGTATGTGTGTATGTGTGTATGTACGAAGAGTAGAGTAGTGTGGTAGTAGCATGGTGTAGGGCAGCATGTCGGGCCGTGTGATTGGACAGGGCGGAGGGCTATCGGCGATTGACGCAGCGCAGCAAATGTTGATCCCTGTGCTGGGTGCAGGCCGGGCGCGATACCAATACGATAGCTTGAGGCTGGGCTGGTCTGCGTCCTGGCCTGTCCTGGCCTGTCCTGGCCTGTCCTGTCCTCTGTCACCTCTGCCGCACCCTCTTGCGTGACTTGCCGTGAACTTTTGCAGTTTTGGGGAACGGACAGAGCAGAGCAGATGGGGAACCAGAACTCGCGCTCGACGACGGCCTCGTCCAACCCGCAGTCGCCCACGGGCGTGACGACATCACATGGCCAGCACCCCAACCCCAACTCGCTCGCTCCATCATCCGAGCGCAGCCTTCACCCCCCGCACAGCAACTACCACTCGGCGCGACGGCGAGAGTCGATCCAGGCCCTCAGCGCCGCCAAAGCTCCTGCTGCCCCGTCCGTGAGCCTCGAGAACGCCGAGAGCCAGCCTTCCTCTGCCCGCCCACACTCGCGAGGGAGGGCGCAGACAATTGGCACTAGCACAAAGGCCGTGGCCAGCCAGCTGCGCGCCGCTGCTCACGACCACTTCAGCGCCCGGCACCACCACAACAACCACAACACCACCAATCTCGACGCCGCAATGGGCAACGAGCAGAGCAGCCACCGCGGCCATCATCGCGACAAGGAAAGGGACCGCGACAGGGACCGCGAAAAGGACAAATCCCCCCGCGATGCCCCGTCCATCACCACCACCCCACCACAGGCAGCCATCACAGTGCCAATGCAGCAGCAACAGCAACAGCAACAGCAACAGCAACAGCAACAGCAACAGCAACAGCAACAGCAACAGCAACAGCAACAACAGCAACAAGAACCACCACAACCACAACAACCACAACAACCACCGCCTCCACAAGAACAACCACAACAAGAGCAACAGCAACAGCCTCCCCGCGAGCCCTCCCCAACTCCCCCCGTAGACGTCCCCGCGCCCCCACGAGAAGATGCCGACACCGTCTCCCTCATCGACCCCGCCGATGCCTCGCAAGACTACCTCATCCCCCCGTCGCAGTTCAGTCGCCCGCCTCGCATGCCCCTGCCCATCGAAGAAGAGGTCCACACGCCCGGCTCGCCCATCATCTCCCCCGAGGAGATATGGAGTCCCATCCACGAAAACGAGGCAGAGGGCATGCTGCCCCGCCGCTCCTCGATGCTCAGCACCACCACGGCCGACGACGAGGACCTCGGCGAGGAGTTCAAGGGCCCCAGCACCGGCCGCCCGACTGTGCCAACCTTGATTGAATGGGAGGGTCCTGGTGAACGCGTCTATGTCACAGGTACATTTGCAGGCTGGAACCGCAAATACAGACTTCACCGCAATGGTCCCAGCAAGAAAAAAGACGCCCTCTCTGCCTATGTCTCGGTTACGCCAGGCACCCACCATCTGACTTTCTTGGTGGACAACGATATGCGCACAAGCGACAAGCTGCCAACCGCCGTAGACTACACCAACATTCTCGTCAACTACATCGAAGTCCCGTACCCCGAGCCCCAGCCCCCCGTTGCGAGCCCGTCAAAGGATGCGCAAGGTGCGCTAGATGCTGTCACGCCTATGCAGGAACCACAAGCTCCACCGGGCATGTACCCACCTCAGGTTCTCCCACCAGCACCCGACGTGCAGCCCATCAAGGCCCCGCTACCCGAGCCACCTAAACCACCCGCTCCTGAGCCCACCAAAAAATACCATCAGAACATCCCTCGCTACCTTCTAGACCTCGATGCCCCAGAAGACTCGTCACGATTTCTGCGCGCAAACGCCATGACCAACAACTTGCCCACGCCACCCACGCTCCCGGGATTCCTAGGCAAGAGCATCTTGAACGGTACCACGCCCATGAAGGACGACAGCAGCGTATTGATTCACCCCAATCACACTGTGCTGAATCATTTGGCTACGAGTAGCATCAAGGACAATATCTTGGCCACTAGCGCCACGACAAGATATAAACAAAAAGTATGTCTATCCTTGGTTTTTGTTATATTAAATATCAAGACTAATTTCTTCGCAGTTCCTCACTACCATCATGTACAAGCCCAAGGAAGAGCACAGCGAAGTACACTGAGCCATTTTCTTCTTACCCTTTTTGGGTTAGTCCTACCATTTGCTTCGGCTTTGTTTACCCGCTCTACTTGTTGTCGAGTTTCTCATTCCTGACCCTTGTTTTTTGCATCTATGAGCGGGTCCTGGCGGTCTTTGATGTTGAACGGCCTTTTTCTTTTTTTTTCTTTATGCGAATTGCTCTTCATGTTCTACGAGCAAAACTACAGCGGGGGGCAAGGGTCCATGTGTGGGGGGTTTTGGGGGCCTGAGGCCTGAGGCCCGAGCGAAGAAGACATGGTGTACCAAAAGAAACAAGATGGATAGTCTAGTTGTTGGGAAGGTGTGAATCTGGCATGTGAGCGAGAGAGAAAAGAGAAACAGGGATACACCTTGTGGTATATGTAAAGCGGGAGAATAGAAACAAGTTCAATCCCGAGTATCCCGCGCCTTTACATTACAAATGACTTGTGCCACCCGAAGCCTACATACATCACTCGAGTCATGCAAACACCCGTGTATCTACTAATCTCTCCGTCTTGGCTACAATCCCCCTATCCACGTGGTATTTGCATCTACAAATTTATCTCGCCGTCTTGGCTTCAACTTTTTTCGTCTTCATTGCCCCCCCCCCTCAGCCACGTTGTTTGCACTCTATGTGTGTGGAGCCTCTGTGGAGAATAGCAGGGGGGCGGTGCACACGCATGTATTGCACGCATGTTTGGCAGCCCAAAAAAAAAAAGGCAGCTAGAGAAACCCTGATTGTCTGACTCGCTGTACATTTTACACACATCTCGCAACCTATACCCAAATTTTTGTGGGCAAAAGGTTAAGCGTGCATAACATTTCGTTGGTCTCATAATTTTTTTATTTTTATTTTTATTTTTTTCGGAGTTTACATATGGTCCGATTTAGCGAGGATTTTTTTTTTTTTTTTTTTTTTTTTGCTTGGTTTGTCCATCTATCTCGGCTCTTGTGTCCCCCCTTCTTGGTGGCTTGACGAGGAAACTTGGTCCGTTTGTTAAGATTTTGGTCCGTGGAAGTATAGCACCATAGGCTTATCTCCATGTGATTCTATCGTCTTCCCTTTTCTTCTTTTCGTTTTTGTCAGCATTCGTGGGGGCAAGGGGGGCATTCGCGGGGGAAGCGGAGGGGGCTAAGTTCGTATATGCGTTATGCGTATTTTGGCTTTCGGGTAGAAAGTTCGGGATTTAGGGGGGGGAGGGGGAGCAGGGTTGCCTGTTTTGGGTAGTAGGTGAAGGGTTTTTTGCGGATATGTTTTTCGAGAATAAGGGTTTTTTGGTGGTGGGATGGGGTTGATTGGGGGGGGAGATGTTGGGTAGAGAGGGTGCAATGCAGTTGGATGGGAGAGACAGGGATGGGGGACAATGCGGTGTATGCAGTATCAGGTGCGTCAAGGATGCGGTAAACGGTGTGTGTGTGTGTGTGAAACAAAGATGTGGTTTGACTAGGAGAATAATAGTAGTGCTTGCACATTCTCAAAGAGGAAGTTATTTCGCATACAAGATCGGTGATATGAACATGGTCCAAACTAGGTGAGATACGGTGGGTACTTCTTGGTATGCGGCATATACATGTGGTGGTGTGTTTCAAATGGATATGGTCTTTTCCGGTCTGCATTCTTTCTCTATACGAAGCTCGATCATGCAATTGACTGCTGATATTAATTTCTTGTAGTGTCACTCGGACTATTGATAGTGATCCACTCTTTGCCGTCTCTGTATAGTACGACTTCAGTACGAAGAAGAGAAAGACATACACAGACCATTGGAATCATAGAACTCTGCGACCTCAATCTTCATTTGTATTTCCAAATTACAACGTGTCTTGATGATCCCATTTGCTTCTGAACTTTCCTGTGCACAAAAAGAGCCCTAATTCTTGAGAAAAGGGAAAAGGATCGAAGGTGAACGGATAAAGCCGACTTGGCCTTTGTCATGTTCCACGTGCAGTACTACTTGAAACCAACAAGTGCGTGAAACGCGTATATACGCCAAGCCGAGGCTAGATCCCGAGAGACATACATGCCGAGGGACAAACGTTGCGGCTCAAGTGATATTCGCTAAACCATACTTAATTGAACAGACATGTCATTGCGAGCGACAAAGGGAAAAAAATGTTAATTTCCGAGACCGCGCTGACGGGGGGCCCGATGGCAGATGTGTATCCGTGCTTTTTGTTTGTGGCTGTTTAGGTTCCTTTTGGACGTTTTACCCGCCTGGCAGAAGTTTATTTATTTGAACCTCTATGGAACACTTTGCATTGTACAGTATCTAACATGTGTTGGTGCGCAATGCTGAGCCATTGGATAGAAAAAAAGGGGGGTTCCTTGTCGCAACCGAGGGGGAAGGGTTATTGGCATATGCGGGTCCGACAAAACTTGAGCGCTTCTACATAGTACAGCCGCACCTCTCGCAACCCCCCCCCCCCCCCGCCCCTGCTTGGATCCAGGCAATTGGAAACATAGTTTATCGGAACATTACACTACGTACGTACATGAAAGTAGGGTTTCGCAATATGACCTCGATGTGGCTTGTCGGGTAAGGCGTCGAATCGTGCTCCTGCCCACACGGAATCGCAACAAGAAAAACTGGGGCTGAAGCGGGAGAAGAATCGAGAAAACGGCAAGAGTATCCGCATTGGAGACTTTCCAAGCGAGTAATAAGCGGGGCCATTTTAGCGAAAAAGGCGATGGGTAGACAAGACCATGATGATGGTGTCGTATCAGCCTTGACAAGGCGTGCTAACGGCCGGATAAAGTTCACCGTTGTACGTTTCAAATGCGCAAGAGCCATTCTGAGAGCAAGCTATGACTTGGGGGGCCAGGGAGGCTCCTAGTCAATCCTTCACTCGCAGTTGTTGTGAGGCTTCTCGAACACAGTCAGCGTGCTGGGACCATTTGCAAACGCACAACAGGCATGCGCGCAGATGCAGAATTGCAGCCCAATTCCGCATCACGCATCTTCTCGATGTGATTTTGCCCCATCTTTGCCTTTGCCAGACGATTTGCCGTCCTGGTCTGTCAGTGCTTACTGTCTTTGCAAGCATGTCGAGAGTTGGCGGTGAGTGGGGGGGACTCAACAGCAGAACTACGACTGTGTGAGATGACTTCTTTACCAATAGTTCATTGGTGATGATGTAGCCATCTGTCTGATAATCTGGATATTAGTCACGTTTTGTGTAACGGAAATCACAGCACTTACACGTATGTCTTTTTTTTTTCTGTCGGATTTAACTCCGGGACTGCCATGAACACTTCACCCACAATGCCCGAAATCCGTCTGCTAGACCATATCGACGTTGGTTCATGGTTCTCAGACTGGACGAGTATTGTGGTCTGAAGTAGTGCTGGATATGCTCGTGGTCTCAGCAAGATTGGCTTTGGCACTTGCCTTGAGTGCCATGATTTTGACAGGACGCGCCAACCCAGATGATCTTGTCCACTACTGGATGGCGCCCATACGAGGCGCATCGATCCACAGAGTGAACATGATAAGTACAACCGCAGACGGGAAACTTTTCAACGACGCGGATACACATTCTGCGGTACTAGGGTGGTGGGATTGTTAAAGGGGTGAAAGAAGGGAGAA